>CM032794.1:14054720-14267845 GCA_019155185.1 Beaufortia kweichowensis
TATGGACTTGCACTCCATACCAAAGGTTAAAATGTTGGGGTGATGTAGCATAATGGTAAATAGCAAATGTGGAGAGAGTGAGATGTTTGAGTTGATACTTCTTTCTTCAGCAGAATTCAGAACTGTATGGTTCAAAACAAATGTATTATATACTTAAGATATGCTTAAGACGTTATATTCTGGACTATAAACATTTACATATTTTTAAGAAAATTGTGTTCTTGTATTCTTATTATTTAGAGAAAACATTATTTAATTTATTAAACTTTTTATTCTCCAAAGGGATGTCTTGTCATTTTTATTTAAATGCTGAGAACAAATTTGTCCCCGAAGTATAGCCAAGTAACCCAACCCCACACACACATCCTGATAACATTACAGCATTATGTTCCCAAGACAGATGACAATACAGTCTCATTACTGCAAATATTTGGACAATTGTGAAATATGTTTGGCCATATGATATTGGGAAAGAATCAATTCTGATGTCTCAAGGGTTATACCACACGTGCCATCTGTTATCCAACAAATCTCTTACTGGTTTTGTTTAAAGTACAGACTAATACAGTAGAGAGAATGAACTGGTAGTGTAATAAAATCAGTCTGAATTCTTTTGATCTATAATATACACGTGAGGTCGTATCTGATCTGCGTAGGATTGTCTAAGAAACATAACGTTTTGTGGTCATTTTTGATGTATTCAGTAACCTCTCTCCCTCCTTCTCTGTGATCGTACCATGGTGCTGAGTAATAGCTGGCACTGTACCCGAGACATAACACACGCATAAATGCACTGATACGGACATGTTGCCATGTGAATTTCAATGGTTTGTTGCACTGGGCTATCAATCAGACCATCTGTCCCTGTCCTCCCAAACTTCATTAGTGGTTGTGCAGTGCATATGTCACACATCCAAACGGCACAAATGCATGTTCATACAGAGCTCCACCTTTATCCACCCCATGCAGTGCTTACTTTCCAGCCAATATCTGTTAGGAGTGCCGACCATATTGACATTCTCTGATTTAATGCTGTGTGTGTGTGTGTGTCCCCACATTGATAGTAAGTCTTAACCGCCCACATGGCCGTCAAAGGTTTGTGTGAGGGTTAGGGGTATAAAACGTACTGTTTTTACAGCATAAAAGTCATTACGCCTATAAAAAACATCTGCTGTAATACATCCTCAAACAGAATGTAACTTTTTGTAATTATATTTCGTTTGATTACGACTTATAAAACCTTATCGTTCTGTATACATGTAAGCTTAGGTTTTAACTTTTGTGACCAAAATAAACATGTAACTAATACTAACAGTGTTTGGTCATAAAAGTCACAGTGTTGTATATGTAAGATGCTGTTTTAACATTATTCAATAAACACATTTTAAACAAGCTGTCTCAAAATTATATCTCAATATTAGTTTTAATACTTTAAAACCATTTGTATTTAACAACACGATTCAGTAGATCCAGGGGCCAGTATCGTTGACCCTGGTCCACAGTCGGGTCCAATTAGTGAACCCAGTTTTTAGGATGATTCCAACCTTGTCCATATATTCAGAGGTTAGTTATATTCAGAGGTTAGTGGTTCATTAGATTTTGTCAGATGAATGGGTAACATAAAGGTTTGCCACAGTCTTTGCATAAAAGGTCAATAGATGAGTGCATTGTCACTTTTTATTAAACTAACCTTGTTAAAACTCCAAATTCATGGTAGATTTTTTTTCTCAGTATATGACGGTGGAAATGTTATTTGGATTAACAGTAGTAAAGAAAATTGCACTGGAAACAATTTTTGCATCTTTTCAGTTTATGTGTTTGTTATCATTTAGTGCACGCACACTATCTTTCATCAGTTCTGTATAACAACACAAACCTTTTAATTGTAGACACAAAAGTTATCCATCATGTTTCTTTCATCATGTTATCCATCATGTTTCCCTTTAAATCAATACTTATTTTATTGAAATGGCATGAAGGAACACCTTTTTTTTTTACTATTGCTGATGTATTTGTTGTACTAGTTGTTCCTAATAATTAATTTGTTTACTGTAGAAGACAGCATTGATTAGGGGTACAGTTCTTGTTCACTTAAACAATTTTGATTCTGCTTTATTGTGATATCCAATTCCACATGCAAGTACACATACTAAAATCTTACAGTTGTGTTTGTCTATGTTTTAAAGTAAATAAAAAATGTGCAGTCAAAAATTTCTGTAATGCACTTTTTAATACATTCTCTTACTTATTAGGCAAAAATGTAAACAGGCTTTAGATTGAAAATGGTCATTTAAAAGCCAAGCTTAGAAAAGTGCTTTTGTTTGATGTACTTTACACGCTGAATGAAATAATCTAGTGTTCACAAAGACTTCTTTAAAATGTACAGCTTTAGAAAGGTTTGCAATTATAACTAAGTTGAGTGTTTTTGTCCTAAAGTGATGCCGGGTGTGAGGAGTGTTGAGTGATGTACTGTGTACTGTGTTCCTTGTGTTTAGTAATGCACACTGTTTCACCAGATGGAGTACAGTTTAGGAAAAAAAATGATACCCATGAGCGCTCCCTCAACATTACAGAAACACATGCAGAGGTGATAATGTACTTGTGTATTAATATTGTGAAAGACGAGGCTTGTTTGGTGTAACTGAGAAGTTTGCGCTGTGTGTGCTGGTGATGCCGGTGTCATCTGCAATGGTTTATGGCCATTTTGATATGTTGTGCTTTTGGCTAGTACAGATATTTTATCAGCAATGGAAAATACTATCAGTGCATGGCAAATCTCTTAACTTTGTTCATTGTTGTCCAGCTATCTATCATCTCTCTTCAGCGTTATCTTCTCATTTGCAAGGGCACAGTAACAGGGATGATTTGATTGGATCTCTGCCATGCCATGAGATTCCCCGCAGGATTGTCCCACAGCAGCAGGGGTCCATCGGGTGAGAAATCACCCTTCTGTAAGCCACAAATCCATAAACATTGCCATTTCACAAACTCGGCAGGATCTCAGGAAGTTGGCGTGTGTTTGTGTGCAAGAGAAAGTTCAAAGTGGTCTCATTTTAATGACACACACATCACGCTTTTGCTTAGAAGCAATTGTTCTTTTTGGTAACAGTGGTGAGCCAGAAATTATTCAGGACTCGGGGGAGACAGTGCCGAAAGAGTGGATACTCAAATCTCTTTTCTAACAATAGATCTATAAATACATATTCTGAATAATCTAGTTAATTTCAACACAGCAAGTATACTTTATTAATATTGTGAAATAATATTTGACATAAAAAAATAGTATGGTTTGTGTGTTGTTGGACGATAAATGACATTTTGGGATGCTTTCTGACACTGACCTGCATATACGGTATGTGATTACTGGCAAATTGTGCGTTAAAGAAAAGTTGGAAAATAAATAATACAGTGTCATCAAAGATATCCGAAACCTTGGGGAGCGCAGCCAAAAAATATTGGCTGGGAAAGCACAGAGAAATTGCAGCAAATGCCCGTAATGGCTTAATGAGATTTAATTGGAGTTTAAATGGAAGACAGACAGCGAGAGGACAGTAGAACGTTGTGGAGGTGAGCTCAGGTGACTGTCTATTGAACTGATCCTACATTCTATCCTGACTGTTAATGGTCGGTGAAAGTAGGCCAGTGTCTCTGTTGTTATGGCACACAGATCTCTCGTGCCTTTGATGCAGGACAGCTGCTTACTGTGGCCAGTGGTCAGCTTTTTTCTTTCTGATCTACACATACACACGCACGCATTTGTTGTAATATGGTCTCATTTGGTATGATGCTGGGTTTTTTTTGAGCCAGTGGCTCAGTGGCCTTATTTTCACCTATAAACAGAGGTAGGTGATTGTGCTCAGGGACCCTGCAGTTCAGGTTGTGCTGAATTTATTATGAGTCTCTCTCTGTCAGTGGTTTTTTCGGCCTGGTAAGCAGAAAGCAGACTTTTTCTGCACTGAGTTTAAAGTTTAGATATAAATATGGTGAAAAGCTTTAATGATGATAATTACTGTATGTTGCCATTAAGCATAATAATATTTTCCTATACAAAAAAAAAATGCAGAAATAAATGAAGTTTGTCATTTGTAGAACGTTATGAATGACAGATGTTACAGTTCTGATTGAGTTCTTTGTGCATAAGTCACTACTACACATCTATCAGTTCACATAAGCTTTCATCCATCGGGCCAATAATGTTGTGTATTTTCCCTTTCTTTTTTTCTGAGTCTGTGAGCTGCTCTTGCCTGCTGACACACACACACATACACACATAGGGATGTGTGGCCGGAGGGTCAGCTTCCACTTTAATCTAGGAAATAATTCCATTTCCCATTAGCGTAATTAATTGAAAGCTTACTGCAGCACGAAAACGTAGAAGACCAATGTGCGCTTAATGTGTGGTCTTCGTGTGTGTGTGTGTGTGTGCACGGGACACTGCAATAGTGTTATGACTTGCTGATTAACATAGTCGTTATAAAATTATTGCCTTTTGCTTGACATGACTAACAACTTGAATAACTAGGATCTTTTGAGTGTAAAGCAAATTGTGCTTTACACAATTCCTTATTGCTTACATTGCTGAAAGATTTGCTTTGTTGAAAGTAAATTAAATTTTTCAATAGTTTAGTCAGAATTTGGGTTGTTAAATGTTAAAAATATGATCTCGTAATTTTTCTATTGTTTTTTTTTTGGTCTCATATTGTCTTTTTCTCTCCCTTTTCTCCCTCCTCGTTCTCTCGCTCACTAATTAGAGAAGCCCCTGTCAGTAGAGCTGAGCTGTGGTGCCGGTCCTGTCCATGTGGTTCTGGAGCCTGACCACCCTCTGCTGCTGGACTGCCACCTGGGGGCCACTGATCCCCCCCTCAACGTGACCTGGCTGCGGGATGGAGTGGTGCTCTCTGAGGACCCGACCATCCGCCCTCTGCCCAATGGCTCCCTGCTCATCTTGCCCTCCACCACAGATGGTCAGGCTCCGGTGGGTGTGGAGGGCAGATACAGCTGCCTAAGTACCAGCTCGACAGGAGCCCTGACCAGCCGGGCTATCAGCCTCCATCTCGCAAGTGAGTATGAACATACGTGGCCCTGGAACATAACCCTGCTATCGGGCTCCAACACACTTTAAACTATGCTCCACAAATGTGAAGACTTCTGTGTGCTGCATCTGAGAAGCATTGCATTCTAATTATTGGGAACAAACATAAACGTTGTACTGTACTAGGAGAATATTTACTGTACATGCAGTTGGAGTCATAAGTTCATGTACTGTATGTCTTGCAGTCTATGCAAAATGGTAATAATTTAGAATGTCAATAAAATGTAAAATTAATAAAGAGTACCTAAAATACTGAAAATCCTGCTTATCCCGCTTATTACATGAAATGCCCTATAAATAAATTATTGGAGACAAAATACTGATTTAAAACATTTTATTAGCTTATTTATAATAAGTACAAAATTCTTCTTTTTCCTTAAAAACCATTTCCTTTCAGCTTTAGACACGACTGTCACCCAAGACAAAAAAAGACGAAAAATGCAATTTGGTTTAATAATTTGTAATGTTATCTCATATATGCTATTCATTAGGGATATTTATATCTAATGTTTACATAAGTAAATTATTTTTAAGGTCAAGTTGACTCACAGTACCCACTTTCTAGTTTTAGGTGGGATAAAGAGAATAACTTACCTTGGAATGTTGCGACTGGCCAATCAGAATCAAGTATTTCAGAGTGCTGTGTAATAAATCACAGTAATAATAGTCTTTTTTTAGAAGCTCCTACATATAATTCTTAATACTGCAGAGTGTTACCTGGATGATCAAGGACGGTTTTTATGTTGTGTGATCGCTGTTCATCAGTGCCTTGTTTGTACATTGTAAATGATCAATGTAAGAATGCTGTCATGACATTCGAAAGGGAATGTTTATTGCAGCTAAGAACACTAAAAATAACACTTTCCTAATAACACTTGATATGTTGTAAACAAGTTCTCAGTGTGGTTATAATTCATTTCATATGAACAACCTGTGTGTTTGTTGAAAAGGACAGAGCCCTTGGACTGTCTAGATTGGTATTGCAGTGCAAAATGTGGGCTTCTTTTTTGATATTATATTGATTTGTGCTGTATCAGAACATTGTGTAAAGTATTTTTGTGGAACATAAATATGTTTTCATAGTACAGGCCAGAACAATGTCAGTTGATACAGTAAATATGATTTAAAATCCAGATACATACAGAGGACCTGCATGATGTATCTAAGGTATCAGCTTATATAAATGTATATAGTAAATATAAACTCTATGTATGTAAATGATGTAAGTTCTGAATTCTGCTAATGTAAGCGTAAAATATGCATGATTTAAATCAAACCGTACCGCCTACGAAAACATCTGTCACCACTCGTGCGTGCTCTAAAAATATTGAACTCAGTAGCAACTTCTTCAGAACTCCATGTGGCGGCACATATGGGAAAATATTAAAAACTTGTAAATATGTGGAACAAAGTCATGATGGTTCTTTACATTTTGTTTGACAGGTGCAGAAACTCACGCAGCTGACAGTGAAACAAAAAACTCTTTTCTAAATATAAATAATATAAATAAATCCACTGTCATAGGAATGAAAATATGTTTTTTTACACAATACATTTTTGGTTTGTAGGAAATATTTGTCTTTCAAAAAAAATGAACCACATACCATTTCTTATATTTTACCCCATACCATCTTCTATCTCTCTGCCACATTCCTTTGTGTGTTTCTCTTTGTTTGGCTGGAGCTTTGTCTTGTTCTCACCTGGTTAGCACAGGGACTGGATTGTGCTTATGAAGCACCTGAAGAGGAGGAGAGCGGTCAGACTGAAGCCTTGCAGCACTGCAACAAATTTTAAAATGGGGGTGTGCTGAAGGCAGGCGGGTTATGATGATGTTGCTTGAAAAAGAATATGCTCATAAATATAAATTCACTCATCCTGATGTTGCCAGGTATTATTCCTGAGCTATCCAGTCATGTAACCTGATAAATATTAATATGATCCAAGCCTTCACCTTGGGCATATTCATAAATTGATGTCCTGTGCAGATACACTTGGGTTATGTGGCCTCGTGTTTCCATGCTGACTTGGTATTGAGATACAGATCAGCTTTACATTTGCTCAGATATTTGTACAAGACCTTTATTGCTTTGATGAATAGTCTAGAAAATGTATTATTACAGATCTGTTGCTCATATCTGAGATGTCAAATTGAAATGTCAACAATTATAATTCAGATAACAAGTAATTGCCTATTTCTCTATAAATATAAATTACATTTTCTTCGATTTGTGCCAGCAATCCTTTTTCTTTAGTCAGTAAACAGATTTGAGTGAACAAATTAATGTGTCAAGTGAAAAATGTGATATTTGTGAATGTAATCATTATGCCGTACATGCTGGATTATAAACAGTGTGCTTTTATACAATGTAAAGTTTGTTTTTGTGGTTAAATGCATGTAGGTACAGCATCATAGTATTAGGATTTTTTCAAATACTAAACATTTTCAGTGTTTCTGTCATTAGAATTTCATCCCTTTCATCTCTTTAACTCCGTCCTAATTTCTCTCTCTCACCTCTGGGTTTGGAGCAGCAAGATTTCTTTTAGTCGTTATGCATTTTATTGGCCATGACTCTGTCATCTTCATTATTTCTGTTCATTCAATTTTGCTTTATTACTTTTATGAAGCCAGTAATGATGTCTGTCATCCCAGTAGTACACACTGATGTACATCACAGCTGTTTTGGTGCTTTTCAGACTAAATGTGGCAGACATCTGCTGTCAGACAATTTTTTTAGATATTAATGACTGTTAAAAAGGTCATTTTAATAATGTTGAGTGTCTGTCAAAGTCTGGCAGTTCTGTACGTCATTGTTCTGGGAAAGCTGGGGATTGTAGGTACAGAGGAATAGAAGAAGAAAGCATTCAGAGAGCTGAAGGGCAAGAGAACAAACAAACAAACAAATAAAATATATAATTGACTATAAATCTTACAGATATTGTTTGTCAGATGAAGGGGACAAGGGGCTTTTCAAACACCTGTCAAAATGAAATCAATATCTCAAAAACAGATCATATTGTGAAATTAAATGTTTGTTAATTGAGTGGTATGAAGCATGATTTTATATGAGGTTTCTTTAATGTTTTTCATGACATTTTCATGACTGAGCAGTCTAAGTATAGTGATATTGCAAATGTACAGAGAGGCAGTACTGGGATTCGAGTCAGTCCATATAGAGTCCATTTTTATCCATTGAGAAGTCAGTGAACTGCAGGTCTCCAGCACATGAAGTGTACATGATGAGTACATGGTTTTGTAATTTTCCCCAGTTATCTGTCATCTGTATGACTGGATCCACAGTCCTGCATTAACTGCGACTTTTAACAGCAGTCGTACGCTCGTAGCTATCATGATAATTATCTTATTCTTTACTCGCTTGGTGATGACAGCGGCGGGGGAAGGGGGTCCTCATTTAAACAGTCATTTATTTTTCATTTCTCAACTTGCTACCTGTTGCGGTTACAGTATGAAGCCTTCTATTTGCAGCTTCTTATTTTTGAACGGCTTACTGTAATATTCCTAAAATGACTGTTCTCACACACATTTTGCTGCTACTTCTCCGGTAAATCTCATGTTTTGTGTGTGTTTGCTTTAGACAGCATGCTGTGTAAAAGTCGAAAAATATCCAGTGTTAATGTTTAACAGGTCAGCTGAGCTGTTCTCTCCCTTTCTCTCTTCGTATGCTTCATGCGTGTCAGCTTGTTTTGGAACATTTAAACTGGGTTTTACTATGTGCTGTATGAATACCTGCATCTGTGGAAGGTCTTAAATCATCTTTACATTAGAAGATTCAGTAGTCGGCACATTTCCTATAGAAAATAAATCAGTAATGTTTTGATTCTTGATATGATTTTCGGTTCATTTTATTGCTCAATTGTCTTCTCATAACAACTCATCTCTTTAAAGGAACAGCAAGGCTGTATTAAATGCTGAAAATTATTTTCAGTGTATGGCCATAAGATGCAATGACTGAGGCTGTCAGTCTCTAACATTCAGTTTGTGTGTGATGGTGGACTGTGGGTTCGAGCTGTACGTGTATGTGCGTGGCAGATGTAGCAGATCAAAGTGAAAGTATTTTTAAAGCACAGGGGCCCAGAGCAGAGGTCAGGGGTCCCACTACGCTCTTCCTCTCTACTCCCACCATGTGGCTACAGTTCTTATGCTTATTTCACAATAAGTAAATCTGATGCATTCATTAATTCCCCTTTTTTACTGTCTCTCTCTCTCTTTCTCTCTCTCTCTCTGTTTCAGGCATGTCTCGGTTTCTGCAGGATCCTGAACCTCAGGTTGTGCCAGTCGGTGGCACTGCCCGGATTGAATGCTATGTAGATGGTTTGCCCACCCCAAGTATCACTTGGGAGAAAGACCAGGCACCTTTACCTGCGGAGACTCCAGAACCATCCAGGTAAGTTTTATTGTCTGTGGCTTTTTATTCAAGGTTTGTTAAAAAAGGATTATCTGGCAAGTGCTAAGTTAGTCCAGCATTAATAAATAATTTTGTTGCTATCACTGTTTCCAGCATTAGACGGTTTCATTTAAACTCTTACTGTATCTGCATTTAAGCTTGAAGCACTGCTGTTCTCCAGTTATGTGTCCTATATAGAGTATATTTTGTGACATGCCCAATGGTGAAAACTCATTAGACATGAGGAGACTATCTGCGTTTAGTGTCTATGAGCACAGTTCTGTGTGGACTGGCTGTGTTCCCTATGGGACTTGATTTACTATGGACATTATTGCTTGACCACCTCTCATGATGATATAGTATGTTGTAAGCTGGGGAATTTTTTTCTCATTAAAGAAGTAACTGGATAGACACAGGGCGGTAGTATACAGAACATAAGACATAATGGAAAGAATATACTATTATAAGAAAAATATCAAAATTAGAATAATGAAGGTTAATGTTTTACAGTTTTAGTAGAAACAGTATGTGCATTTTCACCAAATCTCGTTTATTCTAACAGATAATTGTGCTTGGTTTCATTCTGCTCCATTTTAAGTTCAACTTTTTGTGGTTGTTCTATGTATTTTGTGCCTAGTTGCTTCATAAAAATTGTCCAGAGTAGCATTATGTCAGCAATTTTTTTATTTTTTAAGAATTGTTTTAATTTTTTTAATTTTTATTAGCTCATGTAATTTATTTGTTTTAAGCCTTAGACTGTGGAAATTCATATCATATCAGAATTAAAGCTCAAAACCAAAATCTTTCTTAATTCTTGGTATTGCTAAGATTTAAAATATATGATTGGGGTCACTGAGTTTTTATGCAAGATCTTAATTGATTGTTTTCCTAGAAATTTCATGTTAATAACTTGGCTTAGCTTTTGATGTTCATTGACATTCAGGTAGTGTGACTGCAAATGAATCAGAAAGCCTGCTCGATTTGTCTCTTACTCTCTGCCTCATTTTGTTCATTCTATATCCTTTTCTCTCTTGTTTTCGTTTTTCTTTTTATCTATCACATAGTCTTATGCTTGAACTTGAGAGAATGTGCGTGTTTTGTCTAATACACATATAGATTCACACCTAAACTTACTTGCACTGACTGACTCTGTATCTAGGTGTGTGGCTACATCCACCTAAGACACTCATACTGTATAATCACAGTCTCTTTCTTAGGCTCAGACAGTCTACAGAAAAAGGACATGATCATGTTTTATAGCACATGACGTGTTATTCCCTGTCCTTGTGAGGAGTGGGGTTTTTTAATGTCTTTTGCTTAACATGTGAATCAGTTAAAATTCAGTTTGAGTGTGTGGCATCTTTTTATAGTACAGCACATATTGTTCCAAAGCAGCTTTTCAAAGAATAGTCCCTTATCCCCTGGTGATCAAGCCCAAAAAGGTGAGGTAAGAGGAGAAAAAGGAACTAAAACTCATTCGGCACCTTATCCTCCTCTGGCTGGCATGTTTAAGCTACTTTAAGCACACACATATGAACTTATATGCACACACAAATTTTAATTAATGAGTTGAAATGAAAAGGAAGGTGGAAGTCTAATCAGTTGGCAGTAGGAGAGATGCAGGTGGTGATTATGGCTGATGTTGGATGCAGATGGGGCACAGCTGGGGGGTTGATGGAGGGCCAGGGATGGATCTGGGCATGACAGGAGCCACTGAATCGTGATGATGGTTTAAATCAGGACTGTCGGATCATTGTACCGGTCCACTTAATGTAGCCAACATTTTACTGGCAGTGTACTTATCCAACAGTATACTGGTAACTGTGGTAATATAGATTAATATGTGTTTGGGTGAAGGCTGGTTCCAGTTATTTGCACAGTCACACAGTAAGTTCATAATATGTTTATGTGGAACAGGACTGTAAATAAAATTGCGGTTATACATTATTTTACAGTGTCCTTGTTAAAGTATAATTGCAAATTGTGAGTTGTTAATATGTCTGTAGAACTTTATTGAACCAATTGGGCAGTTTTTTCACTAGAAAATTTTGAGTTGGGGATGTTTTAAAATGTTTACAGTATAGGGTTAGGCTTAAAATTAGGGTTCAGTTTAGGGTTAGTAGTTGCATGGTATTACGCATAATTTCCTTGTATTACTATAGCAAGTACATGTAACATGTAACAAAAACACTGTGAAATAAAGTGTTACCTAAATTGCTATCTTTAAACCAAACACTTTTTATTCTCATTTATGTGCAGTACAATTGGCTTGTTTTGACCACTTTGGAAAAACATTGTGTATTTGTATTTGTCAAAATTATGTGCTGTGTGTATCTATTTTTGTTTAAAAAGTCTTTCCCCACCATTGACAGAAATGACTGGCAATATTTTAGTTATCAAATGTTTGTGTTTTTGCTTTTTATTATTAATAAAACCTTATATTATAGAGAAGTGGTGCTTCCAAAAAACACATTTTAACAGAGAAGAGGTTCTACAGGACAAGACTTTTAAAATGGGCCACAGAGAATGTCTCCTCATTGCATCATTGGGAGATTTCAGGCTCCACTGTCAATTTCCGAAATCCACTGAGGAACCCTTTCCCACGTGTGCTAGAACAATGTCAACGTACAATACGTAGATGTACCAGCAGACACTGAATTCTCACTTTCTTTTCTTGAGAAGTTGCCATGCACCTTTTTATAAAGCCGTTCATTCGGCTGTTTGCTGTAGTGCTTCGGAATTACAAATATGAGGGAACTTGAAAAGAAAGACAGCTCTTTGGAAACCTGTCTCCAGGATCATTTCCTGTCAGCTTCAGATACTTTCTTTTATATCTGCAAAAAGCGTCTTTTGTATCAACAGCCCTTCTCCATATTAATGAGAACACGCTCGCACATTAGCCGAGCATTAATACGCGCTGTCATGTTCTGGCGGCTGCTGCAGTCACTCTCTAATTTACATCCCAAGCACAGCTGAGACTGTTGGAGGTGTAGCTCTGTTGTAGCGCTGTCCTCAGCTGAACCCTTTTACCCCCGATGAATTCAACAACAGTGAGTCAGAATTCAGCCGCTTACACACACGGATGCACAAATTCACCCAACCTTGGTCTTTGTGGCCTTTGTGACTGAATGTCTTGCTCTTGGGGATGAGCCCACAAGATTAATGGTTCATAATATCGGTCCTGAAGGAAAAGGAGATTTGGAAATAGTCTTTGGGAGAGACGAACGACTACGGAATGAATATTAGAGTTGAGAACTGACCTCGCCACCACCAACACGACAGAAGTCAAGTAGGGAAAAAGAGAGACTGAGAGAAACAGCGAGGGCACAGTGTGAATTGAGTGGATGAGAGATACAGTATTGACTTTAGGTGATGCAAACTGCTATGTTGCTTTTTTGTGTAGACTGAAGCAGTCTTCTCTCTTCTTTTTCTCTGTTTTTCACTCCCCTGCTCTGTTGTTTCTTCTGTGTGATATGTCGAAGGGCTTTATGTTCAAAAGTATGATGCGTGATGCTAGGATAAAAAGCTGGTTGCCAGCTCCTATAGATAACTTCAGTTTGGTGGAAGACAGTAAAAACACACACTTTTCTTTACGAAGGGAATATCAGACAGTCTGTGTCTGTGATGTGACGATGGTATGCAATGTGTTGTTGTGGTACATTGTGTGTGTATATTTTAGGACTGTCAAAAGTTTGTGTTTACATAATATATGTCTGTGTACTGTACATATTAATTTTGTATTTACAAACACATACACATACACGCATATATTGCAAGGAAAAAATAAAAATAAATAAATGTTTGTATATATAATTGTGGTTATTGCTAAATATAAATGAATACATATATATTTCCTATATATATATATATTATATAGGAAAATATGTATATATATATATATATATAATAAGTGTATTATAAGTGTATTCAGTGCATTTTGTAAACAAGTTTAGCTCTGTCTTTTTTTTTTTTTGGCTGCAGTGTGTTTTTATTGTGAGGCTGTGTTCTTTGTCAAGGTTAGTCTAAAAGGTATAATATCTTTTTATGGACAGATAGCATTGTTTTGTTTGATTTTGTTTAGTTTTGTACCCAAATAGGTACTATTTTAATTTGTTTTAATAAGTTTTACATTTCTCTGTCTCTTTGTCACAGGTACATATCTCTACCAAACGGGGTGCTGCAGATTTTAGGGGTCACTAAGGAAGATGAAGGCATGTACCGCTGTGTGGCTTTCAACACTGCCCGCAAACGCTTTAGCCAAGAGGCATCTCTCACAGTCAGCCCAGGTATAACCTACATACCTGTATTCAATGAATCTTCATGGACATCTTTTGTTTAGTCACTGTATAGCCACATTACACAGACTCATTCACCTCTAAGTCATGTATTTATGACTGTATAAGGGTTTAAAAGTCAGAGAGTTCATGCTGAGAGAATGCATTCATTGAGCACTTTTTAAAAGCGTGTTATCCTTGATTTTGTTTCATTTCTGATGTTAGGTATAATTACGCATCATTTAGTTTTTATGGACTACGTTTAAAAATGACTGAAAAGGCAAACGCAAGTATTAAAAGAGTGGTCCGCACATATTGTGTAAGTTTTCTGAAGTCTTCTTTTAAAACAACTTGTACGTGTGAAAAATTGACAAAATTTGTGAAAGCTATTCCGTTAAGTAAAGTTTGAGTATCTGCAGTGGCACTTTTGGTAGTGTGTGTGTGTATAAGTGCCCTCTGCAGAGGTGGCCTGTGTTGCAGGAGGAATTGATTTCCTTCTGTCCTTAAGGCTGCTGGGCTGATGAAATGGAGGGGGAGGCTGGGGGGAGTGGACACACGAGGAGGGATAGAGATGAAAAAAGGAAAACGAAGAGATGGAAGAGAAGAATGAGATGAGGAACAAAGAGAGAAGGCTAGAGAGATAAAGAAGAAAATCAAATAAAAGAGAGAGTGGGAAGACTCAGGAGACCGATCAGTAATGTTGTGAAGTCAGTCTCTGACTTGTATCCCCCCAACACACACCTTTCAAAGACAAATATCCCTTCTGACCTTTTGATGGAGTTTTCATTATGCTCTTTTGTTATCAGGTACAAGCTTGAATGATTTTCCGTAGGCGCCGTTTCTGTCGCACCCGTCCACCCTTTAAGCCATCTTTCTAATTGTTCCACATTCATCTCACTCCTTTCGTTCTTTCATCATTTTATTTATATAATTCGCTCTATGAAGCGGTTTCTCTCCCTTTCTGTTCTGCAAACAGACAGCTTCTTTATGGAGGAAAACGCTGTGACTTGAGGGGAATGAAGTATGAAGAAGATTAGACATGTAAAGAAGTATGAAGAGGTTATGTGTTAGAGATGCAAAACAGATCCTCACATAGTTTACAGTCTAGTACACAGTCAAACATGGCTTTTATAGGATGAAAGAGTCTATGCTTACAGAAAAAAACTGGTTAAGACAGAGGGACGTTTTTTAACTGTATGTATCTGTACGGAGGCATTTGTCAACTCCTAGTCTTCATCCTTTAAGTAAATCATCAGCATGATAAAAACTAGACTGAATGTTCCCACTTTAGCTTGGAAAAAGCTGTATAGCAAACTTGAGATTTGAGTATCTTTATGTTCTCACCCTTGTGCTGTTGTTCACACAGGTATTCAACATTGTACAATATTTTCTCTGTATCAGGGTTATCTCTGACACATTTCAGCTAATGTATTTTCTTTAGCTCCACACAAACACAGAGCTTTCACGTGGGGCACGCTGTTGTCTCACATCTCTATCTGACCCATTTTAAGTTCCTGGGTAATGCATATGGGATTGCTGTTGTATGTAAACAAGGTTGATAAATGTATAATGATCCTACCATAGCTGCATGGTTTTTGATGATGTCTGACCTGTACTGCAGGAGTGTCAGGCATATTCACACAGGTTTCTTGAACTGTGGCTCTCAAACAGGTCTTCTACCAAATGTATAATGCATTGAGCCATAGGGCCAGCTGCACACTATCATGTCTTTAAAAAAAAAATTTTGGCCCCAAACTCTGTCTATCTTATTCCGTTTAACTCTTTGAGTCTCTTTCTTCATTATTGTTTCTTATTTATAGTCTGCCAATGTCCTGTTTGTCTATATCTCAGTGTCCCATGAGGAAACCGTTAACTTTATCAGGTCAGGTGGCATTTTCACTCAAGCATATCGCTGTGCTGTAGTGTGTAAGCAAACATACATGCAATAAATCACTATGTTAGTAAGAATGTCTGATAGATTTCCATTGTTTTTATACCATAATAGACTATTGTTGGTCTCCTAAATCTACATAAACCTCTTTATACTGGCCAATGCAAGAGGCTTTGTGACATATTTTTATAAAATAATGTGGACCTAGGTAACTAAAAATGCTCTGTACACATAAACATAATCTGTGTCTACAGGTCTGTCTCAGGAGAGCGAGGTGGTGATTGTCGCTCCGCCACGCAACTCTACGGTGGTCATGGGTCGGCCGGCTGTGATGGAGTGCATGGCTCAGGGTGAACCCAAACCCTTCGTTTCCTGGAGCAGACAGGGTAAGACATGAACTTATGTAATACTTAATAACACTTTTTTAAAGATGAAACAGGAACCAAACTTTTCCTTTGATTTACTTTCTTACCGAGTGAGGAGACCCACACGCTGTGAAGTTAAATATTAAAAATAAGTGTGTGTGCACAAAATATATTTTCTTTTATTCATTAATTAGTAAACTGAACTCGAAATAGGTCAGAAGTTATACATAAAAAAGTGACCCGTGTCTCTCGATGCCTTTTTGTCGGTGTGTAGCAGACCTTGAGTAATTTATCAATATGCCCTTGAGTAAGTGCCTAAAGAAACCAGATGACAAAACTGTAATGAACTCTGTGGCTACTGTCTGATCATTGAGCGCTTACGTACAACACTAAACAGTCCACACAAATTCAACAAATTCACAAATTATGTTTGCTTTACAGACACGTGGCTCTGCTGCAGCAGACGCCCCAATTACCCACCCACCCCTGTCACACTCTCCATTCAGCTTCATTATGAACCTCATTTGGTCCTCTTTCCCCTCACATTGACCCACAGGCTGTATAACAGAGAGAATTATCCCCATTAGCTTTCATAAAAAATTAACAAGATGCTGTAAATCGTATGAGGTGTCTTTTTCTTTGTTTGCGTGCTAATATGGCAGCTGCAGACGGTCAGTGTCTAGAAATCATTAATGCACACAATAGAGATCCCTCAGTGATGTACTGTCCTCTGCTGGTTACTCATGTATATTACACACTTTATGCTCCTTTGCTGTGTTTGTGAAAACATTTTGCATAAATGTTTAATGCAACATAAAACAACATGTATATTTGTTATCATAAAATATATTTGTAGTATATCTTGACTGTGATCTGTGCTTGGTTTCAAGTGTTTTTGTTTCTTCTGTGGATAGGTACATCAGGAAATTGGCCATTTCTAAATAATTATAACTGTATACCAATTTTCCTATTGTTATATTATGCATATTGCTCCATGATTTTGTTCTCTTTTTACACACCCACTCCTCTGGGATGTATAGATGGAAAGCCTATAGCTACAGATGTGGTTGTCCTGGCAACCAACCTAGTAATTCCTGACACCCGCAGTCACCATGCTGGAGTGTATGTGTGTCGTGCCAACAAACCCAAGACCAGAGATTTCGTCTCTGCTCCTGCTGAGCTTCGAGTACTAGGTAACAGTGCATGTGTGTGTTTGCCCTTTAATGTAGTGGAGCTTTCAGAGCTTCCCTATTCATTCAGATGTGTTGTGGTAGTAGTTATTTGGTTAAAAACAATAATTTTTCAAATACAGTTTTTATTGAGTAGCTGAATTTCTTATTAAATCACATTAAATAATTTATTAATTAAATGTTCTTATAATGTTAATATAATGGTAAATAAATGTTATTATGTTATTTAGTGTAATCCTTAAATAATATTTTTCAGAAACTGAATAACTGTTTTTAATTCCCTGGGTTATAAATGTACAACCTTGTCACCCATTGAATTGGTTAAAATCAATCAGTCTTTTAGGTGGAAACAAACAGATGGTTGCTAAGTAAAAAGGTATGCAGTTAAAAGGTATAAAACAATCCAGCAAAGGTGTTTTGTGAGCACTGCTAATCTAATAGCTTTCATGTTGTGATCATACACTGATCGAATAGAAAATCAGCCAATGAGACTGAAGAGATACTGGAAGGTTGAAGAAGTTAAAAATCCTACTAATCATAGGTGTACAACCAGAGCACAACATCAGTTTAAATTTTGCAATCAAATAAGCATTTCGATCTGATCAAATAAGCCCAGGAAAACAACCCAGTTGACCTGAACCAGCACATTCTCATTTACAACAAGGACAGCTGCACGGCTGTAATGTTACCATATTAATATTAATGAGTCAAGCTGATAAAGTTTGTAATATGCCTCCCTACATTTTCCGGTCGATTAATAAACAAAGAGACTTCTTTGTATGGGTTTTGCTGGAATAGGTTGCAGATGGTAGACTATCATATAATAGCTTTAAACTATCTTCACTTTAGTGAAGGCCTATATAACATTGGTGTATCAGACAGTGCTTACTGTAAAATATGGTGAAAGATCGTTGATAATTTGGGCCTGTTGTGCTCCAGGATATGTTGAGAATCAATTCCATTAAGTACCAAGATGTCAAAAATTAGCTTCTGCCAGGTGGTTAAAACATAAGCAAACATTTTAACATGAAGAAAAATGTACAAATATATAATTGAAAGTGAAGGATTGTGGTGTTACATGCGGAGATACAAGATTGCACTGAAAGGCAAAGTGCTTTTATAACTTGCTCGAGGGGAGACACCAGTCTACAGTATGTTTTGAAAAACAATACTATAAAATGTAACATATTCTGCTTAAAAATGAGGTGTATTGTTTCCAAATATTACATTTTATCTGCTATTCAATACTTTGAATAGAATTCAGTAATAGTTTGAGTTTGCACTAAGATTATGCATAATATCCATGTGATTCTCAATTTTGCTAAATCTTTATACACAATTATATCATATTTCTCAAAAATCAAAGTCATATTCTCTCTCTCTCAGTTTAACTCAGTATGACCTTATTGGCATGACTGTAAACTATAATGGAAACACAATTCTTTTGTTCATTTCACCAGCTCCTCCAGTCATCCTTCAGCCTCCAGAGGCAGTGTCTCTCTCCCGGGGGAACACCGCTCGTTTTGTGTGTAATAGTTCTGGTGATCCTCCTCCTGCCCTGCGCTGGTTGAAGAATGGAGAACCGGTCCAGTCCAATGCCAGAGTTAAAACCCAGAACCCTGGAGTTCTGCTCATCAACCAGCTGCGACTGGACGATGCAGGCTACTACCAATGTATCGCTGCCAACAGTCTGGGCACGGCCTGCGCCACTGCCAAACTCTCTGTCATAGTGAGGGAGGGGTTGCCCAGTCCCCCACGCCATGTGTTGGCCACGCCCCACTCTAGCACATCTGCACTGCTCACCTGGGAACCCCCTGAACACAACAGCGACCAGATTATCGGCTTTTCTGTGCATTATCAACGCACGGCAGGTGAGAGTGTGTGCGTGTTTCATAGTGCAGTTTTGATCAAAACTTTTTTTGTTAAATAATTCCTTAAACTTTTCGTACATTCTTTTTTACTTCTTACTTAAAGGTTATTGAGTCCCTGTTTGACCTCAAGTGTGTCTCATTAAAGATGAGTGTACTGTAAGTGGATCAGTCTATGGAGAGCAGTAGGTCTGCTGCAAAGTAGCATCCACCTTAAATAAACTCAAGCTGTTAGTGAAAGGAAAAAGCTCTCTTCTGAGCTTTTCAAGAGATGGATTAATAGAAAACAAGCTCTTTTGTTTTTTTTAAAAGCAAATCTGCTTTTTTTTGTATGTACAACAAACAAAGTTTGTCACACATTTTATTTTATAAAATAAATATGGAGTATTTGAAAGTTTTTGTGTAAACACAAACTACACACTATATATCAGTCTTGCCTTCAAAACGTTTTATCATTATTGGCATCCTAGTGTTTAGTAGAAAAAATATTTATTACACACACTGACATATACCCTTGTAAACTCTTATAACAATCGATTACAAACTTTTTAGCCAAATGTTAACAAAATGTACAAGCCAATTAATATATGAATATATGTGACCCTGTCTGTAAAAACCAGGCTGAAGTCTCAAAATCAAATTCTGATCAAATACAAATTTCACCTTATAAATTTCACCTATAATATCACTCTGACATGTAGGTTATATATTTCACAGAATATCCTTTAAATGATTTGGAAACAGAAAATCACAAAAAATGACTTCACAGGCAGTTACATATAATTTTTCTATCCTTATAGTTACTGATATATAACCCCTGTGACATCTTCCTGTGTGACAACTAGCCCCGGCCTCCCCATGTGTATTTGTGTACAGGCTCAGACAACATGGAGTATCAGTTTGCGGTGAATAACGACACTACAGAGCTCCATGTGAGGGAGCTGCTCCCTCACACAGCCTACACCTTCTATGTAGTGGCTTACTCTCCCATGGGGGCCAGCCGCCCGTCACAGACCGTTACCATAGAGATGCTGGAGGATGGTGAGTGCTGACTATTAGGGGAGAGGTCTAGAAGATTTCACATACCTGTTGTACGATTACAAATATGTTTAAAATGATGTGCACTTTTTCAAATATTGTATCCCACAATGCACTCTGTTCAAGTTGATCTTCCATTTTCAAGTACTAAAAGTACTATAAATAAGCTGTGATTTTGAACAGTCACTATATGGGACCAAGAAGGTGTTAATGCTGTTCTAAAAATTTGCGATAAAATATTTTTTATATTACTTTGTGATGTCACTGGTTGTTCTAGTAATGCTATATTGGGTCACCTCGATACACACACTAGATTGTAATTCCATTTAAGTGTCTATATGTCCTTTGCAGTGCCCAGTGCTTCTCCCCAGTTATCTCTGCTCAGCACGTCTCCCACTGATATCAGAGTGATGTGGTTACCCCTCTCCCCTCAGCTCAGCCGCGGAGCCATCACCCGCTATCGCATTGACTACAGGCTACTGGAGCAGGGTGAGACAGCTCCACCTCCTGACCCTCAGGATGTTACAATCTATAAGGGGTGTGTGTGGAAGAGATTGGGTGCACGTGTTAGAGGGGTAGTGTATATTTATATGTGTGTGTGCATATCGATGAACGCTGTCTGTTGCTGAGTTCGCGTTTGTATGCCTTTATCTGTTGGCACTAGCAGGGAAGCAGGTTTGTCTGGAGGATTTCCAGCTGAATGACAGAGACATGGCTGATTGCTTCTGCTCTATTAGCGCTCTGAATGTTTAATGAACAGTATTAAAAGTGGAACAAAAGGCTGATTCGCTCTGATGGGCTGTGACACAAAGAGAGGGAGAGAATCAAACTCAATTCTGATTTGCATTGTTCATATTTATCAGCCAGCTGCAGAGGTGATTATCACTGGAATGTGTGTTTGCTCTGACGTGTATGTATGCACGTGTGTATGTCCTACAGCGGATCACATAAACAACGTAGAAGTGGGTGGAAATGAGACACAGGTGACTCTGCGGGATCTGAAACCAAATGAAACATACCAGCTGCGGATAGCCGCAGGAACACGTGCTGGATTCAGTCAGCCTTCTGAGTGGGCCACACACCACACCCCAAACCTTACTCAGGGTGAGTACAAACATATACAGAACAAACACAAATGCACTCATTTATTACTTTGTTGTGCCCCACCAAACACTAAGATATTTATTTATTTATTTGCTCTTATTATTTTTACTTATTTTACTATTTTTATAGTAAGTTATTTTTTTATAAATTATGGTATAAAAACTTTTATGGTACTTTAGAATTGGTTAAAATACTAACCATATCTAATCAAATCCTGTTCAAAATACTAATTAGCATACTTGATGAACATCTTTTTTAAGATCAATTCTGTGTTTATTGCACCATTACCCGGATACTTACAGTCAAGACTTGCACATAAATTTTACTATCAGGAGGAAATAAAAAAATGTTCATCTTGTCAGAAGCCACTGACCATTAAACATCTTTTACTGAACTGTAATACTTCTTTTTTTATTTTGTTGAAAGTTTTTAATCAAGTAAATCCAAATGTAGTTTTAAAGGGATAGTTCACCCAAAAATAAAAATTAGTTTATTATTTACTCCCTCATGTTATGTCAAACCTGTATGACTTTCTTGCTTCAGCAGAACACAATAGAAGATATTTTGCAAAATATCTACTTTCATATACAGGGTTTGAATGACATAAGGGTAAGAATATAATGACATCATTTTTCTTTTTGGGTAAACTATCCCTTTAAAGTTTTTAGAACAAAAAATGAATCTCTTACTTAGTTTTATTTGTTTTTTAAAATAACTACACCTTATTTTCACCATAAATATAGTCATGCTCGCACTGCAAAACGAAAACATCCCTGTACTTGGGAAGTTATTTTTTGACAGACCTCAGGCAAATGCCTCAGGCTTAGAATCTCGACAGTCATTTTTAACCAGTATTAACTTTCACAATCTGATCATTCCATTATATCTAGTGCTGTGCAAAAGTCTTAGACATGTTAGTATTTTCACCTAAAAAAATGGTTTTAAGCCAGTTATTTATATATTTTGTTGTAATGTGTCAGTAGGAAATATCTGTTTACATTTCCACACATTTCTTGTGCAATTATTTGTAATAATCCAGTAAGATTTTTGTATGCACAAGGAGTCTGACAACAGCCAGTGCTCCACACAGAGATCTGTTCTTACCATCATCTAGTCTGTCTATTATGACATGAAAAAGAGAAAAAACTGAGACAGACTATATCCAGAAGAACTGTGCCAATGTCTCCAAGATGCTTGAAAAAACTAATGTGTCTAAGACTTTTGCACAGTACTGCATACTTGTCCAGGTTTGTCCTGCACATGTAATTCACATCACAGATTTCCTCTGTTGTCTCTCGCAGTGCTCTTTGCTCCCACTGAGCTTAAAGTGAGAGCCAAAATGCATTCCCTCCATGTCACATGGCAGCCACCACCCAATCACACTCAGATCACCGGCTACAAGCTTTCCTGGCGGGAGGTGGACGGAGAGGAGCCGGCCAATGAGGACAACCCTGTGACAAATGAGAGGATCCAGATGGGTCAGCAGATCAAACTGAGGAAGAGAGTTAAACATTATGAGGTCACAGGCCTCGGTCAGTGATCAGCAATAACTTTATTCATACACACGCACTCACACACACACACTATGTTTGCAACTTAAATGCTTATATAACGGACAGTTTGCCAAAGCAGCTCAAGCAATGCCAATGCTGAAACTGCATCTGTGTAGCAGCTTAGGGATAATTGGACTGATGGCCATGCTTCAACTTGATCTTTAGGTTGAAATAACAGATAATATGATTGTTTGTGTCCAATTGTTTCAGCTCCTGATCGGCTGTATGAGGTGAAGGTTTGGGCATTTAATAAACAGACTGAAGGTTATCCTGCTGCCTGGAAGGGCAAAACAGAGAGGCTCACAGATCGAGGTGCGTGTAGGGTGAAAAGATGAGAGAGAAATTATAAATGAGAAATGAAACATCTGCAGATATTAAGAGTGTGTAAATATTTGTGTGCTTTTTCTCAGTGCGGATGCCAGAATCTCTCCCGCCGCTGCCGCCCATCAGCGTCAGAGCTCGTGCGAACAGTTCCACCTCCATCTGGCTTCGCTGGGAGAAGCCGCGCTTTAGCAGCGTGCACATCATCAACTACACTATACGCTGCAGCCCAGCAGGAATACGCAATGCATCGCTAGTCTCATACTATACCAGGTGCCGTACATATACATAAACCATATGCTCATGTACGCACATATTATGCACGGTCAAAGTGATGGCGCCATCCTGTTCTCTCACATGCTCACTTGTTATTTCATTTTTTCTCTGTCACACAATAACTCATCCATCAACCCAATCATGTCTTTCATCTTTCGATTTCCTTTTGATTGTTCTCTCATTTACTGTACAGTGCATGTAAGATATTACACTCGGCTCACATTTTGAGACAATACTGTACATGATACTGGGTTCACAATCACAACCCAAAATTCACTAGTATCATGATTTTAACAAATCTTTTTTTAAAAGAAACTGGAATAGCATTTATTTCCAAAACGTTAACAATTTTCAAGAAAAATTTTGTGGTATATGCAACTTGTTATATAGTTGACAGCATTCAAGGTTTTATTGAGACTTCTGTATGTAAATTAATAAAACTTTAATAGGTCTGTCAATTAAAAATAAAATACATTTTTAATATAAAATTAAGAAGGCTAAACTCTTAAGAGAGAGAGATTTATTCATGCATTTTCTCATTTTTTTTTCTTATACAAACTCGAGGTCACAAAACATTGAGTTGTTTACCCATTGAGTTCCTCGACTTGACTTGGTTTAATGAATACTAGAAAAATAAGCTATAAACATGCACTTTAAAATAAACAATATATTTTACATTTTAGGTTAAATAAAAAATATAAAGCCATTATTTTAAACTGCAATAATGTATTGAATATATTGAATTGAATATATATGAAACTTTTAAAAAACATATGTGTGTGTACTGTTTGCAGCTCTTCTCAGGAGATTTTACTGGGGTCACTAAAGCCTTTCACCAGTTATGAAATGGCAGTTCAGTCTAATGGAGTTGATATGGGTGGCCCTTTCAGCAGCACAGTGGAAGAGTCCACATTTCCAGACAGTGAGTACAACCGCTTTCAACACAAACACATTTTACAATAAGTTCATGCTTTTTTGTGTCCACTTATTTAGGAGAGTGAGTTTTAATTGTGGTGCAAATACAAGTGTACTGTATCTGTAGGGTTTTTTTGTGTGGGAGGTGATCAATAAATGTGTTTTTGTGAGTAGTGCATGTTTTTGGAGTGTGTGGGTCAGTGTGAGGTGTGTTTGTGTTAGGTTAACAGTTAGGGGATTAATAGGGAGAAGTGTAAGGAGATAATTGGCTTTAATTAAAAGCCCAGATGGAATTGCCCCTCTTGCTGGCCAAGAGTTTTCAGTTTGTCATTCAGTCTAGCCAAGTGATGGCAGGGAGGGGCATGTTGCCACAGCGATGGGTGTCATACTAACTGAGAGGAGCTTCATCTGCTCTTTTGGGAGAAGAATAAGTGGGCACTTCAGAATTAAACCTTTTGCTTTTTTACAATTTATTATACTTACTATGTGTCCTTAAAACAAGTACTCTTCATGCTGGGACTATTCTAATTATTCTAATATAATAACCTATATATTTTTAAGTATCTCTCTTGGTAGACCAGAGAAAAACTGCATTTTGCGAAAACGACCTAGAACATTGTAGAAGTATTGCATTTAATTCATGTATGATATTTGAAGTTTTCTAAAGCCACATGGTAGATGTTTTTGAGATAGAAGCTGAAATTTAAGTTGTTATTAAATGGAAAGTGAACAACATATTGAGACCATATGGAGTTTTTAACCTTTTTTAACCATACTGTAGAACATATTAAAATAAGCACCAGTATTCAGTTAACACTGCAGAGTACTGTAGTATACATTAGCAAAGTGTAGTAATTACTATAATATGCTACAGTATACTGACATTTACTCAAATTTTAACAGTAAATACAGTAACGACAGTAAAATTTTTCTTTTATCAATGTGTGACCGTGTCTGTGAAATCAAGACTGTGGTCTCAAAATATGATCATGAGTTTAGAAGCAAAGTTGCCATAGCAATAAAAAGTATGTGTTTTTATTGGTGTCAATAACATGCATCTCTAAATACAGTACTAATATTATCATTTATGATATTAAAATAAAAATAAAAATTTTAAATGCTGAAATGAATTATTTTGGAAAATGAATTAGTTTGGAAATTGGCTCCCTAAACATTGATTGTAGTCTTTCAAAATTATTCAATATCAAAGATATTAAGATTATATTTTCACAGAATGTTCTTTACATTGTGTAGAATTTACAAAAATGACTTGCATTTGATCTGGGTTTTCACAGACAGGGTCACATATGTGTTTTGAAGATGAGTGGGAGATTAATAATCAACACTGATTATTATTGTTTTGTTATCCTTTGGGTGTTTTGTGTGTGATCATGTGTGTGGGAATGCATGTGTGTTTTTATCTCAGAACCATCCTCTCCTCCTGTGGACATGCAGCTGAGTGCGCTAGACTCATTCTCTGTTCTGGTTAGCTGGCGCCCTCCTCTGGAGTCCAATGGGATCATTTTGACTTACTGGATTCTCTACACTGGCAACATTGGCCATCCAGACCACCTGTGGATCAATGCTACGCAAGATGGTGAATCTACAAACACACACAAACAACGAGCACTTATTGTTGTGTGTTGTATGCTTTTAAGAATAGCTTTTGTCTTTTAATCTCTCTTATCTCATTCAGGTTCTGTCACCAGTATGGAGGTCCAGGGCCTGAAGAGTGGCACTCGTTACTATTTTAAGATGGGGGCCTCCACTGAGATGGGTGCGGGACCTTTTTCACCTGTGAAGGATGTGTATACTCCTCCAAAAAAATACGGTGTGTATATTTGTAAACTGTATATTCTGTACGGTACTGTAATATATATATATATATGTATATAAGAAATGTAAATCTAAAGGTTTTACCCATCAAACTTCTATACGTATACTGTAGTTAAAACAACAAAATGTACAAAGTTACAAATATGTGAAGGAAATATGTTAATGTACAAAGGAAAAAATATCCTGCATCACTGTTGTCTTTACCGTGTTCTTTTTGTGTGTAATGATATCTGTTGCTTTGGCAATGCAAAACCCTTGTTTATAATGGCAATAAAGTTTCTCTGAATCTGTATGAGGCATCAAAGATATGTGTGTGTGTGTATGTGTGTGTAAAGACTGCCATCTGCCTCTGCCCATCACTGACACTCAATTAATAGCACTCCCACCGGGAGTGTGAAGTGATTCAGTCCAACCTCACACACACAACGTCTGTGGGGAGTTGGACTCTATATTCATCATCAAGAAATCTTTATTATTATTGTATATTATAATTCATATTTCATTATTATACTTAAGTATGATTTAATTACTTAGCATTAATTATGTATAATTACTTGATCACTTACTTCATCTCTAACACTCTCTCTCTCTCTTGTAGAGCTGGATATCCATGCTGTGACCGGTATCATTGTTGGGGTGTGTCTTGGTCTTCTCTGCATCCTGCTCTGCATGTGTGTCAGTTTCCGCAATGGAAAAACAAGGTAAAGTACCAGGTGGCACACACAGTAAAACTCTTTAACTTGAAACGGCTTTGTTGATTATAATGTAGTTTTGCCGCTTACATTGTATACGCTGTATGACGTACGGTAGTCGGTGGCATTATTAAAGAACTCTAAAGACAAAGGACAATACTGCAACAATTACAGCTCAAGCAGAAATCTATTTTCCCACATTGAATGACTAACAAGCTGAAATGAAAAAAAGTCTTTGATGCCTTCTCAAATATATTCAAATGATAAAAGTTTCAAGGACCTTTTAGATGTTGCTTCAATCTAAAATGAGACACGGGTGAGTAACGCCGCTCAATCGCACAGTGTGCGTCTGTCTGTAGCAGATGTGGCAGATGTGCGGTATTGAGAGCTGAATGACAGAGAGTCATGGCTGATTGCTCTCGTTCTATTAGAGTGCCGCAGGCTTAATGAACAGCAATAGAAGGCGAGTCTATGGGGCTTTTGCTTTTAGAGAAATAGAGAACCAGACTCATTTCACCTTCTTCTGTGAGTGATCCTGCAGCGATTACTGGTAACAGAATGAATGAGAAAACGTGTTTCTGTTATACACATGTGACCTTTACTTTTTAAGACTTTTGTGTAAGTATACGTTGACATTAATGGGGGAAATCGGACAGGTTGTGTGAAGCTGGGTTAATATGCTCTCATCAGACCCTTTATTGCAGAGTTTAGAGTAGTGTCACTAGCTGTGAACTAGAGACCGGGCTTATTAGGTAAGATCATTGCTTCTTAAAAATATACCATGTAAGTGTGTGTAGATAGAAATAACAAACATTTCTTTTTCTTTTTAAAACACAAGTTAAAGTTTTTAGAATAGTTAAAGAGTGTTGAATGATGGAAGTTCATAACCACTGCTGATGGAAATCTAACATTTACAAACATTTACGTTTCTTGGAGTTAAACCTGCTGGAGACGACAATAAATAATTGTGGTCCAGCGTCTGTGTGAAATGACAACAGTGACATGGTGGACGCTTAGATGCAACAATTACTACTTCAGGGTAAAACAACCGAATCCGAAAGGAGGAGGAACATTACACTGTTTAAAATGGCATTGTTGAAAGGATCTGGAATAAAGTACATGAGTGAACAAAATGCACTACGCAAGTGGTTTACAATATTGTGCTCTTAAATAATACATTTTTGTGTTTATAATTAATAAACAATTGTAATTTATGGTTCAAATAAATTAACAGAACATCTGTTGATGTGCATACCAATATAGTTATAAATATCACTCTTCATGTGAACATTATGTAGAGGGTCGTTGTAGTGTACATCATTTGTTTGTTTTTTTCATTTGGTTTATTATTTTAAGAAAATAAATAACATATATATTATTGAATGATTTTTTAGGGATGTGTCTGGTGTACTCAACGCCAGTTCTTTGAGTCCTCAGTACAGGAGAGGGACCCGCCCTGTACCTGCTGCTGTACCTGACTGCAGTGAC
The DNA here is from genome assembly GCA_019155185.1 of Beaufortia kweichowensis. Lineage (NCBI taxonomy): Eukaryota > Metazoa > Chordata > Actinopteri > Cypriniformes > Gastromyzontidae > Beaufortia > Beaufortia kweichowensis. The sequence goes on from CM032794.1 coordinate 14,083,027, forward strand.
TGTCATGAGCTGGAAACACTCATGCCCTCTAATGCACAAGAGCCCAGCAGACCTCTCACAGAACCCAGCGAAGAGCTTAGTCTCATGAGTAATGTGGGAGTGTCTGATGATGGCCTTACAGAATCCAAGGTGAACGTGCATAAATATATCCAATCATGCCTAAATGTATTATAAAGATGATGTGTTACTCTTGGTAGGATGTCTCTTGTTTGTTTTGAAACAATATTTCTCTCAATCAGATTTTCGAAGATAAAGGGTTAGGCTTGTAGGTAGTAGGCAAAAATATATGGACAGAGGTCTAGACGTTTTTATTGGCTGGAAGCTCCAGGAAATGCATGAGACCTATATCAAGGAAATCAATTAAAAATGACCTACATTTTTCACATTTAATATCATTATGTATTCCAAAGCTTTGTCTTGTTTGTTGGTTGTGGGTGTGCATCACCCGTTGAAGCTTAGCTATACAGGTGAGGGATTTTAGGGGCAGAAAGCATCGTATTTAGCAATTATCAATGTGCATTACTGTTTTGTCTTTGCAGTAGATCACAATGTGTTTTTAAGAATCTGTTTTTGTGAATGGATCGGTTAGTCGGAACTGGGCCAACCGTATCACGAGATACAGAGATACTATAACTGAGGATTCTTCTGCTCTTATCAATGGAGGTTTAGAGGGACCGGCATCAGACAACAGTAATGTGAGTTAAAGGAGCTGATATACAGTTGAGATCAAAATTAGACAGCAATTCATAAACACTTTTTTTTCTCAAATATATTATCTTCATTGCCCAAAATTAAAGGGAATATTAGTTGTGGGTTCTAATTGTTCTCCACTATACACGGGTGAGTATGAAGCAGGCAATCTGTACAATGAGTTTTAGAAATACAGACGATACATAACAGATTTTGCATCTACATTTTGAGATAATTATTTTCCTTTAACATCTGCTGATGTGTGTTCAGAAATGTTTGTGAGTTGGGGGATGGAGCTGATAGATGGTGCCTCATCTGCACAGGAAATATACAGAAAGTAATTACCATTAGGCAGTCAGTGGGGATGACATGCAGCTAATTAGTATGTGACACTTAAGATGAAAGGCTGAAGTATGCATACTATTTACCAATTACTGTCCTTCTCAATGGTCTCCAGCTATAGGAGCAGCAGAAATAAAATGACACATTTTTCCATTTCTCCTCCTTGCCTCACATAACACTGATTCATTCCCCTGTTGACATTAAAGAAAACCTTTATTTCTTCTATTCTAATAATTCAGATCCTACATTGGATGGAATATGCTGAACGTTGGTGAATATTGATCTTAGAAATGTGCTCCGTTCAAAGTACATTTTACGCTTGTGAAGTTGCCATTCTACAATGTCCAATTTTCATCCCCAGACTTCAGTGTTTATATACATAAAAACACATGTATAAATTATGAAATTGATAATCATGTATTTGATCATTACTGTTACAATTAGCCAAAAAATGCCATGAATTAAAATGCAAAAATAGGATAAGAAACCCTACATAGGATAAGCAAAGAAGAGGATGGATGGATTGATGGCTAGATAGATGATAAATCTTTTAGCAGATCATGAAAAATCACTTGTCTGCAACATTTTTTTCACCAAATTTTTTGGGTGATTAAAATAATGAATAGTTTAATAATACAATACAATACAATAGTTTATGTTTTTTATGTGTCTATGATATCATCCAATAGATGTCTTTTTTTAAAACAGCAAGAGCATTTAAAAGTTTAGAAGGGGTTAAAGAAATGATTGCCAATATTGAAAGCACTTGGTGTGACAGCTCTTAACATGTGTTATCTTGTTCTATACTGTATTTGCAGAGTGGGCATGTGGAGAGGCTGTATTCCCTCAGCAAGAACCAGGTGGAGGCTGAAGTTATTGTGCATTCACAGCTGACTAACACAACAGTTGACCAGGGTCCACAAAGTGACATGGAGCTCGAGTCTCCATCTTCCCAGCATCCTTCTCCTGGCGAGAAGTCAACTCCATCATCCCCTCGGCAGCGGCACGCCACCCCCCCTTCACCCTGTGCTCACAGCGAGGACAACTATGAAACTCAATCATCATCTTCAGTTCCCAGCTCTCACACCGCTGAGGTACTGTCCAATCACAATGGACCATTTGAGAGTGGCCTCAGCCAGCCAACAGCAGGCGGTGCCAGAAACCAAGGAGTGGGGCTTACTAATGGGTTCCACTCGCCAAAACCCCTTCGGCTAAAGGCAGAAACTCTGGAGAATGGGGCTCACAGACTGTGCCCGGCAGGAAAGGTCCTGCCCACACCAGGTCTCCCCCCTTCCCCCTCGTCCTTCGCCAGTTCTGGCTTTGTCCATTCTACCTCAGGGGCACATAGCTACGTGTACCCCTAAGCTGGAAGGAAGAGAATAAAAGACAGCGTTCCCAATATTCTGGGACAGGGTCAGAAGATGAGACAAGGGAGGAGACTTCAACAGCACCTTCTCCGCTGGAGGAGTCGGTATTTTTTTCTGGTTGCCACGCACGCCTCCTCTCTTGGCTCGGTTTTATTAAAACCTTTCGGTTCCATTATTTTATATGTATGTACATATACAGAATATTTTTTTAGCACTAGTATCCATGGATATGCGTTTTATGGCGTATCAGTGGCACACTTTAATCCCTCTTTGTCTGCATGTACAGAATGTGCTGAAATGGCATACATGTTTACACGCACACGTTAAGTCAGAGTGTTTTTACTCTGAGGTGAAGGTTCCTGAGGGCAGCATCAGCGAGACTGCAGCGCTGGGATCAGCCTCGCCCGTGGAAACAGAGCAGAACTCATTCACGGCTGAGCGTAATGGATTGATTCGAGAACAGCACTATCAGTGCTAGCAGGTGTAGACCCATTCTGTCAGAGAGAACCCATTACCCTGCCACAAAACACCACCTCCCGCTGTCTCAGGGTCGTCCTCCCTCCCCCAACACACACACACACAGATCTGTGCTTCAGAAACAGTTCTTCCAAAAATACCACTATTTTCAGTTCTACGTGGATATTGAACCTAAATACAATACAAATAAAACCACACATTCCCTGACTGTCTCAGGAGTCTGAAATTTAAGGTGCATTTTTGTACATATACATGAGAAAACCATGTGGAAAACAATTGTTAAGGAAAACAATTCAAGTCTACATCTACATTTTCTGTCATTTCAACTGTGCAAAATGAGACCTGAGTGTACTTGTAAAACAGAAATCACGCCGATTCATGCTCCAAGGTTTTCTCAGTCAACAGCACTACCTCATTTCCTCACAGGATTATATTTTCTGTGTGATTTTAATGAGTTTCATTAAGAAGGTGACTTCTTGTAGCCGGTTTTAAGCCGTCTAATTCATAGCCTTTGACAATAGCAGAATCTACTGCCTTTCTCGCTCTGTGTCTGTATTTTTGTGTAACTTTTGTCCGTGATATTTAGCCTGTGTGCAAGCATGCTGTCATCCGCTTGTTCAGTCAATAACGTACTTTGTTCACTCGACACAACAGTTTTGCAATACACCCTTCAGTTGAAGGGATTTAAACATGATGGAAGGCTAACCACAGAGTTTAACCTGAGACCTCAGCATTCGTGTCCATAAGATCTACCTGTTGACTCGCCGGTCATCTCTTTGCTCAGGGAACTCTTTGCAGGGAGTCTGAGAACATATGGAAACAGTCAAACTAGAAAAAAGCCTTCATTTCTCAGACAGCTTTCTTTGTGACTTTATGTAGTATATTTTTATTTTGATCATTTAACCAAGTGTCTGTAACCAGATTAGGTTCATTTGGAACTGTAAATAACTTGAGTCCTCCATGCAAAAATCATATTTGTTTTGCTGCTAAGAGCAGGGGCTGTATCTCTATCGCGCTTCCTTTTTATGCATACACGTATTTAAAGTTTCTTTAAAAGAAATACATATGTATTTTATGTTAATGTTATGTTATGTTGACGAATTTGAAGCAAACATCAAAAAATGTCAAAAAGCTTAAACTCATCACACGTGATGCCACAGTTCTGGTTTTTCAGTTCAGCTGATTAGTTTTAATATTATTTCAATAGCGAACTTCACTCACTAGTGCTTTGGTGCTAGAACAAGACTAGGTTTTTTCAAGATGGTCTTTTAAACATTCCAGTTTTTGTATGTACAGCAGGCCAAACTCAGGGCTGTTCATGTATAGAAGATAAAGTTGTTGAATGTCTGAATTACTACAGCTGCTTTTATCAACATAAGCATATCTCACCCAATGTCAGTGTACAGTTGTCACTCATCAATGGATCTGTATTAGTATGATGTATCCTGAGGTCAAATTCATCTTTACTCTGTAGTTTCCTGCTTTTTACTGAGATTATGATGTACCTATTTGTTTACTGTAAAAATGGAAAGAAAATGCAGTTGCATTGCCACAGAAATTATGCTTGTGCAAATTCTGTCCTTACATGTATGCAGTATACATGGTTGTGCTGTTGTCTTAGCTTTGCTCGAGTCTTATGCCAAGTACCTACAAAATGACATCAGATTATAGTGTTGAGCCAAACACGCCTACAACAGAAATGTGTGGGGAAAATTTATTGACCGTTAATTTTTTCCATGCGTCTGAATATTGGAAATTGTGGATTTAACAGGGATAGCAAGTCATTTTGGCCATGTGCTATCAGTCTCAAATATGCATTTTTTTCTGAATTGCCATAATCTCTTTGGGATAAATTATAATTAAAATACCTCATTTGCTGCATGTTAATTTAATCAAAGTCAACACTGCACACAAAAGTACCATGTGAAAGGATTTAATAGTTTTGATCATCATACTATATGTAGGCAGCATAGGCTGATGATCTTCCCTGCTGGAGAAAACCATACAGACCAGCATGATTACGCTTTCTGGTCCATGCTTGGTGGATGCTGTTTAAGCTTTTGGACAAGTAGTACCTAACTGTTGGTGCTGGTCAACTAGCATGGCTTTTTTTTAGTAAAGCTGGTTAACCAAAGAAATCTTGCTGGTTCATTTCAACGCCTAGTGGATACTTAGCATACCAGCATTCCATACTGGGAAGGACCAGCATTCAAAACACATGTAACATATGTTGGTCTTTTTAGCAGGGTTGTTTTACCTCATCAGACTGTACTTAGGATGCCATTGTCAGAATATGGAAAAGCAAAGCATTTGTGTATATATGGATTAGCCTGTAGGATATTTGGTGTTTAACAGAGGTGGATAACGTGCATGAAAAGAGAGTTTTTATCTGTTACAGTAGGTTAAGACCCTGTCAAGCCATACTGTACATCTTTAAACAGACACAGGATAATACAGGGCTGTATTTTCATGGTGCATATAATCGGTGCTTATTGCTCAGGTGCCCTGTCATTGTATAAAAACATAGTAGGCAAATGTCATCTGCCTCTGATGTAAGGCACCTCACCCATGCTCCTTAAGGCTGTTATGACAGGGGAAGAGCAACAAATGACATCAGTAACACTGATACACCGACATGTTTTCTTTTTGATCATGTTTTTCATGCCTTTTTTTCTCTTTGGTGCTTTGTGGTGACCTTCCTAGTCTGGTGTAAGATTTGTTTTGTGTACTTACAGCCAACCAGCAGACCTGTGCTTTTCTGATATTCCCAGCACACATACTGTGGACACATCAGGGTAACACCAGCAGCAGTGTGGTCTCTGATATCTCAGTAAATGTGAGAGACATCAATCTCAATACACACAAAACAACACTATGTATAAGTGAAACAGTGTGTTTGTCTGTGAATTTTGTCTGTATGTTCTTATGGTCTTTGTAAACTCAAATGTAAAGAGAGTAAGCAGTTTAAGACACAGGTAAAGAGACTGGTAGAAGCGTTCTGTAACCATTTAGTGTCCGTTCACATTTTGGGAGGTATTTTAAACCCAGTTATAAACTACAGTACGTGGATCTGCAGATCCTGTCTTGTTACATATTTGCCCATTCTGAAGAGCCTTTTATCGATGGAATATATAAGAAAGCCTCAGTTTACTTGCTTAAATTGGATTTAATCCTTTTAACTGGAACAATTTTCCCCTATAAATTATTGATGCAATGAAATTATATCTGATGATCAAATGTAGGTGCTCAATTATATACTGTACGTGAGCTGTGAAGGGTGGAGTCTGTTGTCAGATGGATGAATGCAGTGGAAGATATTAAAGTGTTTATTTTCTTCCTCAGTTACTGTCCTAATTTGTGAGGTTTGCAGCAACAGTCTCTGCAAACTTGTACTATGTAAATAAACATCTTAATAAAAAAAGCTGACCTAGCCAGTGTGCATGTCTCATATTTTATTTGTTGAATCTGCTGCATAATTTTCCAAATTATAATGTTGAGTAATGCATTTTAAGATGGGCCCCAACAATAATTTTTTTTTTAAAAGGTTTTCTTTAAAGATAACATTGGTGATCATATTGGGATATGTGATAACATACAGTTTACCTTAACAACAGGATTGTGTTTGGATACAGAAGTCTTATATATCAACGTTAGAAATGAGCAACAGTAATGTACTAGGAGGCTACATATACTTTTATGTTATCGGTAATACTTAAAGTTTACTGACCTGGCATACTAAACAGATTTCACCAATAGGTGGCACTCGTTCATCGGTGTTGCACTTTCTCATCTTTTTCTTCAATTTGACACGTTTTAAGTACATGTAATAATAGTATAAAATATTATTCGATTTAAAGTTTGTCTTTCAACATAAGGACGCTAAAATGTAGTTAAATATTTATGTTTTAATTTGTGTTTGTGTTTAAATATTTTAAAATTGGGACCATGAGACATATTATGCTGTTTCGTTAAATGTTTAATTTAAATTATTTATACAGAGAAATACAATATTTTTTATATTTTTGTTGATGTTGATTGTAATCATGTTATTGTTGTTGTTGTAATTAACTCATTTGGCCCCCTTAGGAAAATTAACTATGATTGTGTAAATCATATAAATTTTCACAAAAATCTGTAAAAGTGAACTACCCATAAATATTAAAGTTAAAGACCACGGTTAATTTTCCTATAGGTCATTCCATCTTTTTTTTTTTTTTTTTTTAGTAAATAGCTACATAAAATGTGTAAAACGTGTTCGGCATTCTTTGTTCAACCATAAACAATTAGATATATACAAAATATATAAACAAAATAGTTTTAATGAACACAACAGACGGCAGAGATCTCTGTGCTTGCTCTCAGTTTAGATATCGCTTCTTTTGTTCTTTTAGGGGAGAGAGAGAGAGAGAGCAGCGGTCTCTGGTGTGATCACAGAAAGGTGGATAAACGTAACGCGTGCGCTGGTCGCGCGGAGGACAGAGCAGAGCGCGAGATGCTACTGACACATGACTGTAAGATGTGTAAAATGGCGCAAGTGTGCTGGAGTCCAGTAAACCAGCGGCTGTAGTTTGGATAAAGAGGAGCTGACTGCTAAATTTCCGTCCTGTTCTTCGCTATCGGCTCACCTTCTTTATTTGCGTCTCGTCTAAATATCAATGTGATTAAATGGCCTCCCGACAGTGGCGCCCGCAGGCTCCGCGTTTACTCGGAATACTCCTGCTCGCTTTTGTCGGTAAGTGTGTGATTTCCTCCCGGTACCGGGTCAGTGGTGGGGCTGGATCCTAGTATTGAGGTTGACCGTGAACTTGGCAACATTTGTGGTTGGCGGCTTTAGCGATGCTTCTCTTTGTGCTTGTACTGTTTGTGTTTGATGCTGTAGTGATTTGAGTGGGTGTGTTGCCCGTAAGAATGAATTGATTTTGGGGAAGGGATTTCCACGCGCTTGCTTACAATACACGAATGTTTCGTGCTGTTTATAGACACTACAGTGTTTTAGTGGTACATGTGCAGTTGACTTACTGATATACTAAGTAATAACACGCGTTTTGCGTTTTGGATGTGAAATATGATAATAAAATGCTAATCACATTTAATTTAAAACCAATATGTCAAGGAACAACGTAAATAGAGCTGTTGATTCTCGCATGATGTTTAAAGAAGTAGTTTCTGATATGCATTAGTCATAAGGTGTAATCTGTAGAGTCTTGACTTGAGATTTCCCATTGAAAAGTCTTCAACTTTATTCACTTAGATTATACCTGTGTATATTCCTTGACCGTTAACAAGGACAGCAATTAGCCTACTCCCTGTGTTTACCTCTTTTCTGTTTATCTGCCTCCATCTGATATTTTCTGGACTTTAAATCTCTTAAGATTTATGTTAGACTGTTGTTTTGAATAGCTATATTAAAGAACTGCCATTTCATATACAGTAGCCTACAGTACAGATATGCACAATACACTGAATATGTCTGCTTTTTATCTGTTTGAATTTACAGGTCACAATTTCTCAAGTTGTTCATTTTTAGTAGTTGTCGGCTTGTTAGCAAATATTTAATTCAAGAAATTGAAGTATGTCTTTAGTGTTGCATGGAATTCTAGTAGAAATATTTTCTAAGTAGAAGCTCTTCTGGTTCCTAGTCAACCTATTATTATTCACAGACAGCAGGAGCTTCAAATGACTGTCTCCTTTTATCTTTTCTCCATTAGTAGTGAAAAAACTGAAGTCTGATTTTGCTAAAGATGGCATGGGAAGCTGTCCTTCTCTACTCTTAAATTTCATTGCTTTCTTTGTTTCACTGTAAATGTGAGTTTGTATGTGATCTCATGGTCTCGTTTTCTTGGGGTAGATGCAGTAGATGTACAGTATTGCTTAGTATTCAAAAAGCTAATTTCACTGCCAGCTCAAGCCGAACATGTACATGTTGATGTCACGTGTTAGAATTATTGTCTTATGCTGGTGTTTGTCTTAATCAAAAAGATTCCCATCATTGTTGGGTGCCATTTCAGAGCTGTCAGTCAGGTCGCCACTTGAGAGAGGATGAAAGATTGAGCTGAAAAAGCACGGATTAGGTTGTTCAATTACTGGTTGTGTTTTGTTGTCTCTCCTGAGGGGTTGTGGAATACATTTTTCTTCTTTGTTTTTGGTTATGAATTAAAATGCCTCAATCTAAAATATGAAGGAATTAAAGAGAATATAAAGTCACCATGTAATTAGTTCATCGGTATCTCGATAAAAGAACATATTTTATCTTTTCAGGTTAGTAAATGTTGCAATGCTTCAAATATTTAAAGTGTATAATAGACTATAACTCTTCATTTCAGTTGCCCTTGATTTTAGTTAACTGTGTGTAAGATGTGATTCTTTAGCAGTATACAACTTGATTTCATTTTGTGTGATTCTTTGAATATTTCAGACCTCCGAGGCTATGAGATAATGCTGAACACAAATGACAGTTCCCCACATTCTCATGTAGTTGTGAAGGCCACACCATTGCATCCACATGCTGTGTGTATGTGAAGTTCAAATAGAAGGCTATGTAGGAATAAATAATTGATGTTGTTGCCTGTAAATACAAAATCGCTTTAAATGCAAGTTCCTCACTGTAGGAATTTGTGCTTTGATGGAGAAATAAGAGCTTTAATTGAAAAATTGTGTGCATATCAAACAACAGCTCTGGTTGAATTTAAGAAGTGACTGCTGAAACAGTCTAATGTGATTTAAAGTGCTGGTGGTTTTAAAGTCAATCTGCAAAGTGTCTGTTTTTTTCTCTTTGCTCCTTCAGCATCAAAGTTCCTGTATTTCTGTAAATCAGCTCTTCCTATGAGGGTTTGCTTTGTAAAGGGAAGACCTGCAGTGTGTGCCCAAGGCTGTCACACCAGCCTGGGAAGATTTAGGGAGATAAAGAAATGTGGAGAGTTGAAGGTTTCCTTTGTCAATTGATTTATCGTTATTAAACAGGTAGACTGATTTCAACAGAATGAAACAGAAAGCAGGGGACCTGAGAGTTTTTAACTTGACTCACTGTTTAAAAAAAGCAACACTCATGGCTGGTTGCACAAGATGTCTGAAAATTAATCTCTGTAATGGTCATGCTTTAAATGGAATGAATTTAAAGACTCGACTATTCCATGTTGTTTTGGTTTTACAGTGCAAGCTGTCTACTGCGTGCTTATGAAATATCCGGGCGATAAACTGCACAATCTTACAAACTCGTGTAGTTAATTACTAAACGACTAGTTCATTAGTCAGTCATCATGACTATAAAAAAGAGGGTGAAAATAAGACATGAGGCAGGGAGCTGTTTATTCATAGCTCTTACAAATTTCTTACACAACTGTAATTTGAAGTGCTTAACATAGGCAAGAAGGTGGGACCTGTGCCCCTGGATGTTGTGTTTACTTCATAATAAACAAATATTGAGAAACCGGAGAAAATGAGCTGAATTTTTAGAGTTGAATAATACTTCACTAATGAAACTGGCCTGTCCATGGTCTTTATGTGTTTAATTCAGTTTGTGACTGGTGTGATATTTCACCAACTCAAGGTCAGGGTAGACTAAATAGTTGGCATTTAACACAGAGCTGGTGTTTTGATGTTATAATCGCATTTCTATGATCCAGGGCAGAATACAGATCACGTTACTATAGCTGACACTGAGACTGTGCATGAGGAAAATTAATGTTGAAATATATATTCGATTATACCGCTCACGGGAGTGATTTGGTTTCGCAAAAGCACGTTCAATATCAGCTTGATCAGAAACCAAGCCTACTAAAAAGTACCATTTAACGTTTAAAGCTTTTCTAGATCACAGGTCATAGTTTTTAACCTTCCATTAATAATAAATGAAAGGATTTTACTTTGGAGGTGAAGCAAAATCCATCTTAGTCCAGGTGTACTGCCAAGATAAACTTAAAGGAATAATTCTCTCAAAATAAATGTTGAATTGCAATGTTTTTTTTCCTTTTTCTTAAAACAAGAAAGTTTTTTTGCCTAACTGTTACAATGCCTAACTGCTCAATTTCATTCTCACACAAAGCTATGAAGAAGTGTTCATATTATATATAGTACAGAGCATAGCAGACAAGCTGCTTGAATTATGACTGGTATATTTTAAAGTACTTTATTGTTCTTTTTGAAGTTTTGACATGAGGTATTCCTTTAAAATGTCTATTTTTAAAGCTTTGTTTTCCTCGCAGACAATGGTGATTTCTGCGGGTGGAGAGAACAGTGTTTGAAGCTGATCTGGTGTGGTGTGTAAACCACTGTATGTGTCTGCCCGGCAGGCTCCAGGACTCACGCTGAGCAAATCCTGAACTCCAGCTTGCTGTAGTCCTGCTTAAACCATAAACACCCCTCGACAAAGCGGTTGCTTCTGTCAGTGTGACTGCTGATGTTTTCTTTGAATATGTTTCTGACCTTTCTTTTCCGCTAATGTCCGTTTCTTGACCTTCTAGGTTTTGTGTCATGTCTTGCTATATGTGTGTTTTTCCTGCTTTACATGAAATATCATCTGAGTTCAGGCTAGAATCCTTTAAAAATGTAGCCTATAGTTCTGGCTTCACAAAACATATGTTGTTCACATAAAAACAGCAAATTAATGGAAAATGATCTGAATTTTTTACAGCATCAAAATATCACCATGTATTTTGAAGCATTTTCTACTTATTTGCCCCATTAAAGCTCAGCTATAAAAAACATAGTACTTAGCTCCCAGTAAAAAAAGCATTATCAAATATAGTTCAAACAGTTATAAAGTAAAAATAAACTCCTTAATGCAGTAGTTCACCCAAAAATTATTTTATTATTTACTCACCCTCATGTCATTTCAAACCTGTATGACTTTCTTGCTTCAAAGAACACAGATATTTTGCAAAACTAGTTACCGGCACCCATTCACTTTAATAGTATGGACACAAGGTACAATGGAAGTCAATAAGTGCCGGTAACCAGTGTTTTGCAAACTATCTTCTTTTTGTGTTCCACAAAAGAAAGAATCATATACAGGGTTTGAATGACATAAGGGTGAAAAAATTATGACTTTTTTATTTTGGGTGAACTATCCCTTTAAACCCTATGCTCAGCGAACAAACATTGACTGGTGGTACCCTCACAGAAGGGCACTAAATCTCTCTCTCGTTCTTTCTCCTTCTCTGTCCTCTGCTTGTGGAATAATCCTTCTAACGTAATCTGATCTGCCACATCCCTCATTTCTTTTAGGAAGCAGTTAAAAACACACCTCTTCCACGAACACCTGACATCCTAAAAAAACCCTTCTTCTTTCCTCTACAGGTACTTATCTAGCACTGTGAAACACTGTAAACTTAGGAACGCACTTCTTCGTACTATTGTTGCCTTTTTTTGATGTGTCGTTTCATTGTCTCCTAATATTTGTAAGTCGCTTTGGATAAAAGCGTCAGCTAAATTCCTTAATGTAAATGTTTTCAATAAAAAACCTGAAGGCAGACTTTAATTTGAGTATAGGAGAGAGTGTTTTGAGTTGCTCAGGGGTGAATGATGCTAAAGATGATTTCCCACTGTTGCTGTAGTGAAAACCTAGAGAGCAACAAAAACCAATATGTCAAGGAACAACGTAAATTTCTCGACAACAAAAGAGAAGAACAGCAGTGAAATATGCAGCTCAATTTAGTGACATAATGAGAAGCTGTATTTCTGTCTCCTCTCCTCCTTTCTCATTTATTTGTCATGTGATCCGTAGGAAAGAGTGAGCCAATGCATTCCAGTGATGCACCTTGAGGAAAGGGGCATATTTTAGGGCTGGAATTTCAACGATGATGCCAGAGTTGGTCTCTAGCTGCCCCTTTTCTGCCCCCCACCCAAGGCCGCTTAACTTCAGATAGATTCCTGAGCCGCGGGGCAGAGACTGCTACCGCTTAGCCCATCAGTGACTGAAACCTGAAACCTCAAGCGCTGAAGCACAGAGTCCACTAAGCTCCCTTTATCACACTAAGTCAGGGCAGCGTGCTTGCCTCCTTGTTTATTGTGTCTCTCTTTGGTGTGAGTGACAGTGATCTGCTGGAGGACATTGAAGGGAACATTAACTGAGATGTATGCAATTTAGGAGTGTGCATGTGTTTCTCTGTTTGTAAGGTGTGGACAAAGATCAATGATACCTGAACGCACAAGAGTGCAATAGTTCAGATGAACCCAGTAGCAGCTTGAAAGTTGGAGAGCATTATGGAAGACAATCCCAGCATTATAGATGTGATATTTGCAGTCAAAACATTCTCAGAGAATGTATTTATTGAATCTGTTTGTATTTTTAAAAACTCCTGTTCTTTAAAAACTTTGAGAGAGACCTCACATGAGTATTTAAACCACCAAATATTGACATCTGGTGTATCAGCATTTTAACAACTTTAGGTAAAAATAACATTTTGTTCATGTTATGGTTGACATTTGCATGGAATTGCCCTTTTTGTTGATTATGCTGTTGGTGTCATAATAATAATGTATACGGATACATCCAAAAACTGGTCTGATCTAATCTGGTCTGGTCTGATCTTTCTTTCTTTTCAACATCCTGGCTTTCTGTTCTTCTTAAATCAAGGAGACAGTCACTGGTTGACTGATCTGAAAAGTCAAAGTATCTCTCATGTGTCTTGTTATACCAAACTACCTTTGAGGAAAGGTAACACAAAGAGACTGTCTGAGCCGAGCCTTTCAATTTGTTTTGCCTGTTTAATGTAATCTTTCATCTGTGTGTTTATGTACCTACAGGTATGACGTCTGGGGCTGAGCTGTCATTCACTCTGGAACCCAGTGACATCATCGCAGTTCAGGAACAACCTCTGATGCTACACTGTCAGGTGGAGGGAATTCCTCCAATCACCACGCAGTGGAGACGCAACGGAGTGCAGATTTTGGAGGACCAAAACTACACCATGTTTGCTAATGGCTCGCTTCTGATCGTTCACTTCCAGAAGACCAAGTCTGACGGCTCGTCCGATGAGGGAGATTATGAGTGCATGGCCCAGAATTTCTTCGGGCTGGTCTTGAGCCGCAAAGCCAGAGTGCAAGCTGCAAGTAAGTGCCACTTCAGGTTTCTCTGCTTTAGAGATAAGAACCTGTCCACACTACACTAATGTTCATTTACAGATCTTACAGATCTTTGTCATCATTTATCCAGATTGTTTCAAATCTATTTGTTGTTGATTCTTATGTAAAACACGCAGACATAATCGAATAGGAGGGTTTAGAAGTTTTGCTTTGGTGTCTCATAGAAAAGATAAAGTCATGGATTTGAAACGATGTGACAGAAATGTAATTTTAAGTTTTGTTGAAATCTTTTCTTTTAAAGTGGTTTCGCTCACATTTATTTCAAATCCCAATACAAAATGTCAACTTCATCTCCCCACTGGAATTTATACACACAAAATTCATACTCGGGGTTCTCCCTCGACATCTGTTCCATAAGGCCCGGGCTCTTTTTCTATCTGACAGATATTGCTGCTGTTAGATTATCTCAAGAAGCTTAAGTGAGTTTGATAGAAACCACTGCCAGCTCACTGAAAGAGAGTGGTGGGGTTTTCCACAGAGCGTACAGTTACAGCACGGCATGGTGTAGACTTGGGCTACATTAACTTTGGTTGAACTGAACATGAGGGACACAGGGGGCTGGGACAGGCCATTTGATATATGAACAATGGGCCCCTTCTATTTCTGAAGATAAATTGGCTTGTAGGATCCAGTCTGCCTTTTGTGCGCTGCTGTGGCGCACCCGATCGTGCTTGTGTTGTGATTTATATTGCTTAAATCTCTGGCTCTTGTATTGAACTTAACTATTAAACCCTGCCATGCTGTGCTCTTTTCGCACGGCTTTTGTCGATGTCACAATAATCTGGAGTGCTGTTGTTCGCCCGCTTGCTGGTCGCAGGCACCAGGGCTAAATTCTCTTTTCTAGTCATCCGTACCCACTGCGGCACTGTGTGAATCGAGCCTTGTTCCCATCCGGTGCTGAAACGTTATTACTGTATTGTGCTTATGATTGGATTTTCATAAACTCAGCATGTGCTTACGGCGACTAAAGATGACTTATTATCACTTGTTCGCTCTCATGTCGTCTAAAATGTGTTTGATCCTTTGATACAGATGCTGGCTAAATATAAAGGGCATCAGAAGAAAGAAAACAGAAGGGCCTTATGGAGGGTTCTTTATGTTCTCTTTAGCGGTTAGCAGGAGGCGGTTGTGTTGCAGCGGTTGTATATAGTAACCGAGGAGAGGACGGAGTTGGTCATTAAATGCATGTCAGGCGAGTGTTAACTCGAAGGCGCACGGCAGTGTTAATGTGAGTGTGTGTTTTTGTGATGATCTGAAAAATTCTCTCTCTCTCTCTCTCTCTCTCTCTCTCTCTCTCTCTCTCTCTCTCTCTCTCTCTCTCTCTCTCTCTCTCTCTCTCTCTCTCTCTCTCTCTCTCTCTCTCTCTCTCTCTCTCTCTCTCTCTCTCTCTCTCTCTCTCTCTCTCTCTCTCTCTCTCTCTCTCTCTCTCTCTCTCTCTCTCTCTCTCTCTTTTGTGCTGTTATTGCATGGTGCTTCAAAAGAAATAAGCACTCAGCAATCAAGTCCTTTCCCATCAACTTCACACAATCAGGACTTAACCCTTCGCTTTACACTTATCAGTTCGAACTGTTTAAAAACAGAAAATTGATACTTTTTTCAAGCAAAACAGTCATTACTTGATTCTAAAATATAATTTATTAAGCTGTATAAAATGATAACTTAGTAACATAGAAATACTATGTTTTACCTGTTTAACATTCACTTGAATCAATCATGCACAAATTGAAGATTATTTTACCGAGATCTGCCTGTGGACCCATGTGGACAGTCAGGAGTGATGTCTGATCATTTTCCTGAATTCATTGATTTTGCAGTTGATTCCGTTTCCATTGAGGTAAACAGTGGCTGCGAGCATGCGGCTCTATGGCTGTATTGTTTGAAACTGAAATGCATCTCTGCCTGCAGTCTCATCACACTCAGGCAGCCCATGCTGTGACATATCTGAACACAGCAGTGCATTTGTTGGCTTTGCAATGAGGAGTATGTGATGCGCTGAAGATCGTTGACTTGACACACACACCCTGAGCGAAGTGAGACTGCCGCGCTGTGTGTAGGCTGTGCGCTGCTGTGTTGTGGTACATACTTTGGCTCCGCTCCCAGTGGGCCACTGGTTACCGTGCGGCTCTGAAGTTACACCGCCTCTGCTGCGCCGCGGGGAACAGTCGGCTCGGATCGCTGGACAGGAGGAACCTTTAAACCCTCGCTCTCAGGGGCGCTGATTGGTAAAGGTCAGCGCGTATTTACTTTTTAGCACCTTTTCGATTTCTCATCAGGGTAGAAAGGAATAGCTTTCTGCATAAATTGCAGGTGAACAATGGCTGGAACGCAAATCTAATGGCAGGAGATGAATCTATTGTTGGGCTGCATGATTGACAAGCAGAACTCTGTGGACAAACACAATGGAAAGCGCGAACGAAAGTGTGAAATTATTTGGCCAAATTTTTGTTGTACTCAATATTTGTATAATTTATGCAATGTATTAGTTATTGCTACCATCAATATACCATTAGATGATATGACATATTGTGGCATTTTTGCATCATTTAGAAAAAGTTTCTCAACATTATCTCCTAATATTTGTAAGTCGCTTTGGATAAAAGCGTCAGCTAAATGCCTAAATGTAAATGTAAATGTGCGCTTAAGCATTTGAGGGATACTTATGATCCAATAGGTGCAATTTATAAATTATAATTTACATACTGAAAACTGTTGCTTTTGCACCTATGCCCTGTGTCGTCATACTGTCCAGCACAACATAAAACATACAGAGTGAAGTATATTTAACTCACCAGTCTGTTATTAAATTAACATGTATATAACATAACACCCCAGCTATTGTCTTTCTTTCATGCTCACATCCCATTAGCGCAGTGTGGGCTCTTAACAAAGGCTCCGGTGAATAATAGCCTGTACCCACACTTCCTGTTTGTCAGTTTGTGTGTAATGAATAACCGCAGCTCTGAAGTTTATATTGATTAGAGCTGAAGCATCACAGCTAATCTGAAGGTCACCAGGTGACCTTTCGCTTCTCGCGCTGAAGGCTTAAGGATTGACGATGGGCTCCATTATAATGAAGCATGTGACAGCGCGCTCATGTACACTTTGTGTCTCCACACAATTTCTTCTTAATGTATACTGTAAGCTCTGACAGATAGTTAAGGGATATTACAGCCGACTGTGTATGTGTATGTATGTGTTCAGAGCCTGGAGATTCAGGGTGCCAATGCTCTGGGTATGACCTCCTCCTCCAGTATCCTTACTAGTAGCATACAGAAGACAAAAGAAAAGCTTAATGGGCAACTGGAGTGTCCCTGTCCTGTCTGCAGGGCAAACGTTCTGATACTCAGCTGTGTTCTGTTGTCTGGACGCAGCTGAACTTTTGATCTTCTCATTTGACATCGATACATGTGTAGGCAGCGAGCAGACAGCCTTCAGCTACAATCAATGAGACTAATAGATCCTGCAGATGTCCTCCTGGAGATGGACTTAATACTTGGGTGTTGAACAGACTGCCCTGGGTTTTATATTATTACATAAAGCAAAATCCTATTTGAAAAGTCATTAAGTTGGCCGTTTCTTCATTACTTCATGTGTGTATGTCGTTCTCCATCACCCTTTATCTCACTCTCTGTAAGACTCACTCTCTCTCTGTGTGGTACAGTACATATAGCTTACACCAGTAAACACCAGTTCCTTCATAGTTGTGTGTTGGCATTCTCTGTGTTGAATTGGGCTTAATAAGACGGTCAGTCCTTGATTCTTATTGGTCAATAGTCGAGTTTCTAGTTGATTCTGTGTATGACTGCGCAGCACAGTTATCAGCCACCCTCAGCAACATAAACAGTCGGTCAGGGACAATTTTTTTGTGATTTTACTTTATGAAAGTTGCATTGATACATATTTAAGGCATTAATATTTGTTTAATGTGGGGACCATTGTATAAAAGAAATACAGTACTTCACTAAATTGGTCAAGTACTGGCTCAAGGGATTGCAGGTACTCCACTTCACATCATGGCTAACAACGCTTTTTAGCCTTGACTTATTCAAGATGAAACCTCTTTTTACCTTGTTGCTTACTTACAGTTATATAATGAACCCCTGCTGGTTGTTTGGTTGATATCCTTTGTGGTGAGTATAGAAAAGCATTGTCAATTATAGGCTAATTTCTCTATTGAACATAGTGCATTATTAAAGAGTGCAGGAAGAGAGAGATGATAATAAGATGTAGAGAAAGAGGTAGAAGGTGAGTAAAAATGTGTGCAGCTAAACTCAGGGTCTTTTCAGATAGGCGGCAACAGTATATTAACCTCTCATCTCTTAATGACAGGTTTACAGTAGATAAATGTACCTGTTTCTTTGCTTTGTGACACTGCAGGCAGGTTGTTTGTGTAGCCAGTGCATTGAGTCTTCAATAAAAAGAGAGAGTTGTGTAATGGCCAACCACCAGTCGGGCCGCTTTAGCATACAAGAGGCTTTCCACCCATTACTGCACTCTTTCATCCTTTTAGACAGTGCCAGTGTTGCACAGGCTGCTCGAGGAGGCCTTTCTTCTTCTAAGTGAGGTGACATAGATCTGCTCCTTAGTCCTTCAAATGATCAAAGGCCTCCTTTTCTGCCCCTGTGTTTTTGTGTCTTTTCTGGTTTTGTGCACATTTTGGAGACACTGGCTCAATTTGCACACTGGGGTAATTTTGAGCATTCTGCTTCCCACTGGCATGAAGACAGAACGCTACCATTGCAAAAAAAGGGTGTGATTAGTAAGCTTCTTTACAACCCTCCTTGAATAAAGACCCTTTCCACCTCCAAAACGGCCACTCTCTACATAAATTACACTTTTTCTTTTTCTCGTGGGCCGTCTCAGTGAGAGCGCAGTCGGGCACTGAGCTCCCGCCGTCGCTCTCAATCACACAGGCCTTTCAGGAAATGCTTATTTTTGCAAATGTTTCGTCTTTGATGGCTTCGCTGCTTCTTTTGCCCCATCTCCTCCTCCTCCTTTTCTTGGTCTTTCTTCCTCTTTTGCTTGTGGATCCTCATTAGTTGGGTCTCAGGAAGCTTTTCATAGTTTGAATGAATCGCGCAAGTGGTACAGTGGATGGAGCCGCACGGTTTTCCCTGCTTCCTGCCCCCCTCTTGAGTCTGTCACCAGGCAACTGATCATAAAAGCCCCCGCCCGTTACCAAACAGCCCTCCGAGATCAATCGCAATGGATGTGCTTTTGTCCTTTTCTTCAGCGTCGATTGAAAAGAGTTTAAGCTTTGTTAAGTATTAATTTATTTTTTCTCACCGTCTCATTCAGCTTCTTTTGGCTGTAATTGACCCATCGGTTCTGAAGGGGATCTGCTGAATCAGGATGGAGTGACTATAGGCCAGGTAGAAATGAAGAATAAACTGATGAATTTATAAGTGTGGGCACGGTCACTGGAGACGAATGAATGCAAGAGTGATAAAAAGGCACACTGTAAAGGCGACAAAAACGAATAAAAGTGCCTATAGAATCTCTTTCTCATTCAGCATTACAAGCTTCTATAATGCAAGTTGACATTTTTGCTGGTCATCGTGCATCAAAAACAAATCCTGTATGTTAAATGTGAGCTGTTTTGTTGGTGAAAACCAGAGGGGAGGATATGTTGACACATAACTATCAAAGCAGAGGCAGTTGCAGGGCTGTCGTGCTGGGCTTGGGGGAGGGGGTCCCTCACTTTCTCTCTCTTCGTGTGTCCCTCCTTCATCTCTCTCCTCCTCCACTGGCCTTCCTCTCCATCGCTCAACAGTCCGTGTCCTGTCTCTCTTCTTTGTCCTGTAGCCAAGCTCCTCCCCCTCAGCCCCTCAATCCCACAAGCCCCATCTCTTCTCCTGCCCGTTCAGAAGCCCGGCCGCACCCCACTGACACGGAGCTCAATGACGCATGCTTTCAGGTCAGGAGAGCCTCACAAAGGGGTATGATGAAGAAGGAAGATGAGAAGATGGTGAAAATGAAGAAAGCCCTAATTAAGAGAGAATACCATTTAAAATAAAAATGATTAATATTGTGAGCTCATTTTGCATCACATATCCACAGATACAAACTGATCAGGATGTTAAGTTCAAATATGGCGACATCAAGTCTCAGTGGTTCTAGTGTAACTTATGACAAAACGCACATATACAGTAACTATAGTCACGAGACCCGCCAGAATCAAAAATCACATTATTTATCTTCTCTTACAAATGTATAAATGAGTAGAGTAAAAGATGCATTTTCATGCAGTCAAAAATGTAAAAAATCTCCTAATTTGAAAAGGGACAGTAAGAAACCACGTTTAACCCTATCATTGTGCATTGTGGTTTATGTTTTGCTGAAGGCAGAAGCACCCCTCACATTTTCTTTCAAATCTATTTTCTGCTTTTGCAAAGCAGTTTATGTGAAAGAGATGAATCTTAGATTGCCTTCTTTGTAAAACAAGCAAGACAAGCTTGGAAAAGGAGATTGAATAAGAGGGAGCATAACCACTAAAATTAGAGTCCATATAGAATCAGATCTGTCCAGGGACCCTGTAGCATCTGTCATTATGCCTTAGTCTGTAATTCACCAGAGATGAGACATCAGGAAATTCATCACCTTTCAATTCTCAACCTCTCTAGAGAGAGAGAGTGGTTTTAACAGTTATTTGTATGCAACATTCTAAATAAAATGACACACGAGAAGAGATCATGGAAATAGACCATCATTTTGCCATCGTGTAGCAGATGTAGACTTGACTCTCAAGGGTGCTTGAGTGTTTTTCCCGCTTACGGGTTTGAGTGTTTTCTAGCAGCTTCGGTATCTTTCGATCTCAAATGTGATAGAAATGATCTGGGAAATGCAGTAGTCATGCTTGACAATCTCTGACTTGTATTTGCACAAATAAAAAAGACATTGATTTCTTCATTATAGTGAGCCATAACATGTACTTCTGTTTTTTTTGTGTCCATATAATGGATTTCATAATCATTTTCAACCTATTGGAAAGAATATCATGATCATTATGAAAGGTATTGAATAACTCAACATTTTTTCCTCATGTTCTCTTATAAGTCAAGCATGAGAACTTCTGGAAGCTTTCTAACAAGGTCGACAACCAAAGGTAAAGGGAACGAGTCCTGTTTTTGATTCCCCTTCTCCATACACATTTACCTGTTAGCATCATAATCTAATCCAGCCCCAGCGCTTGTGAAGTAGATCTTTTTGGCACAGCTTGAATGAACTGAGGGAGAGTTGAGATCTGGCTCACAGCCAGAAAGGGAAACGGGTACTTCTGAAATTCACACACTTTTAAAACTGGCAGAGGAGAGACCAGAAGCAGCTGTCACATAAATATAAACCGCTGTCTCTCTGGAGTGGCAGCCGCTTCATATGTATCAATCATCTCTCTCTTACTCTTTTCTTGTGTTTCTGTTTTTCGATGGTTTATATCTCTTTCGTGGCTCTCCCTCTTTTACTAACTCTGTTGTTCGGCGGTGAGTTGGATAGTGTGCCGGATTAATGGAGCTCTGCAGAAGAAAGAATGTCATTCACACTCCAAACAAAAATGACACTCGTTTCTGCGCATCTTTGGCTATTCAATATTCACTTACTGCTAATATTTGCTCTGAGAAATACCTGTTAATTCTGTTAGGCTCTCAAAGTGTCTGAAGCCTGTCAAGATGTAGTGCCAAGTCGATTTTATAACACATTGTTCTGCACTCACAACTCAACAATGATTGCGAAAATGTCGTTTTTTAGGGCCACTGCACTTGGTAATGGGCTTTAACTTGATCTCAAATCTTCACTCATTTGCCTTCAGGTCCACTTTAAGATTCAAGGCCATTGTTAAGAGGATTTTTCCACTTGGTTAAGAACGGGGCACTGCAAGGGGCAGGGGTTGTAAATGAATTCTGTCCGGATGTCTCAGGACCACCCCTGTTTTTCCCAAGTGAAAAGAGGGTTGTGTGATCACTTCAGTCTTGGTTTGGGGCTCATCGAGAATTCCCAGAATGGAGGTTCAGGACAATGATTGGAAATCGGAGAGGAGGTCAGAGATTGCCATGAGGCAGAGTAACTTTACCAGACCTGTGTGTTTATCTGTGAGCAAAAGAAAAACGAATAATGACAAGCAAAAATTCACATTATCATAACATAAGCCGCTGGGTAATGCTTTTGATTGATTTTGTAATATAGATCAACTTACCGTTTCATATTTACTTAGTACATGTCCTCTGGCTAAGAAAATGTGGGATTGACATATTGATTTTGACTTTCAGTTATTTTTTAACGAGAGCTCTAATAATTCAAGGATAACATGAAATTGTCACAGCTTAATAGGAAATTGGTTTTCAGGGACAACTGTCAAGTATACAGTAGCAGTCTTTACAAAAAGTAGCAGAATTTTGATTAATCTTGATTATCAGAATCAAGTATTCCAGAGAGCTGTGTTATTTGTAAATGTCTGCATGTGTTATGTTTTTCTTTCCAGCTATTGTCTTGTCTGCCCATGTGTATGAGTTTGGGCATGTGTGCAAGGTCCTTCCAGAATACCCGTCCCTCCATATCCACTGCCCCGTCACCGTGCTTCACTACACTTAACAGCACCTTTACAGCCAGCCAGTCCTGTTAAACACACTTTATGGGCCCCAAACCATCCACCAATAAAAACCTCCCTCCCTGAGCAATCCACCAATGAAAACATCCTCTTTCTGTCCGCCCCCAATCAACGGACATCTTGTTGGTAAAGTGTGGGAGCCAGAGAGGATGAGGAGAATGAAGAAGAAGGGTGTGATGAGGCATTGCGGCCTGTCACATTTTATTAAACTTTCCTTATATCTCTCTCATTCACTGTCTTTCGCTCACACTCCCGCTGTGCCCCTGGAGATTCGAGATGGTATTTATGGTGGGGTGTTTTTGACTTCAAAGACTGACCGTCCATCTTTTCATCTTTTTAATGAAACTTGTTAGTTAAAACTAAATGGTGGTTTTAACACAGCGGTTTGAGAGCTATTGCATCACTGCTCGTGAGGTATGTCAGGAGGCCTGTTGGTTAAGTCATTTCTGTGAGGATATCCAGGTTTCCATTCTGCTCTGACTGACGACTCGCCTGCCTCCGGCCTCCTTTTGTCATGTCTCCTTCATATTTTTTTCACACTGTTTTTTTTTGCCCCCCGTTCTTTACCTCTCTGCATTTACTCAGTGATTGCAGGGTTATAGGTCACAGTGGGAAGGCGATGGGGGAGGGGTCAGTGGTGAACGGTGACCTCTATGTGTGCACTGGGGCAGAATTGCCCTCCCTGTTTTCACCTCTTTCTCCAACACCTCTTATTCAACCCCCCCACCTTCACTCTTCCATTCCCAGTGCCGCCAATTCCCCTCCTCCACTCCCATGGGCCCCTCGGGGCTGGTGACATTGACCTTGGCTTTAAATGAATGAGTTGGTTCAACACTGACATAGGGCTGAGCTTTTTCGCCCTACCATTAGCATCGCCCTGTCCGCCTGGGGTCTGTAATCAGAGAAAGACCACAGCAATGCAAACATCGCTGTCTCCTTTAGTAAAGAGCTTTGTCATGCTGTCATTAAAGATCTGTTTCAGTGGTTTAATGTTTTTTCCAAGTTGTTCAGCTCTTTGCTGGCACAAATAAATCCCTTTTCACGCACAAAGCATTTACTTGCTCGGCAGCTTTGGTGGTGTAACACCCTGATTGCAGCCAGATAACATCACTGTGTGCTTTTCAATCGCTGGGATTGGTTTGCCCTCTCTGTTTTATAGTTTTATTGAAGAATTCTGGCATTATTTATATTTATTCAACTTCACGTTGTTCAAATATGTGTATGACTCTTCCTTCTGAGTGTTGTTTGGCTTTGAACGTTTTCAGAATATCTTCGTTTGTGTTTTGCAGAAGAATGAAAGTCCTACAGGTTTGGAATATTTGTGTCTGTATATGCTATATGTAAATCTGTTGGACTAGGTTTAACCATCATGGTATTAAAAGCCCGGACTAGCGTTGTTGTCTGTTCTCTTTATTCTTGATCATGTGGGGACAGTTCACCTGTAAAAGATGGGGTTAAAAGGTAGTCAGCCTGCTGTATTTGGGGCAGGTCACATGGAGCAAAGATAGAATTCCACAAGAACCAATTAGATGAGAGTCACCAGCCTGGAATGCTGGCAGGGGATTCTGAATCAAGCTTTTTCTATTCGGTGTCATGTTTTGCATCTCGTGTGGAACTGTTTGTTTATGTACGCATGCCATCTTGTGAATGATAGGTTAAATGGCCAACTAGTGCATTAGTAACCAATGCAAAACACAATTATTATTATTCATATTTTTATGTTCATTATTCATGTTCATATTTATTTCACAGATCAAACTATGCCACATACTTGTACATGCAAATATAAATATATACAGTTCTACAAAAATACTCTCAATGTCAATAAGTGTCCAATCAACCTGAATTCACCACTGTATTCAATCTGGTATAACTTACTGATACTTTATAATTTAACACATCTACACAGATTAGTAAACAGTTTATTTTTGGGAGTTTGTATCATTTACACACTAAGTCTATCTTAACACACACATATTTTTCCATATTGTTCCGTATTTTTACACATATTCTGCCATGTCCATTCATGGCAGATGTAAACTTACCAGATATAACAGTAACACAGCAATAAGTAGCAATTCAGCCGACTTTTTCAGTGCATTTTTCTAACATGAATTACACCTATTACAGGCACAATCGCCCCTAGAGCAATCTTAGGTTAAGTGCTTTGCTCAAGGGCACTATGGTGATGGCTTATGGGTCTCATCTAAAGTGCGTATATATTGTGTAGGCTTAGAGTATGTGACAATTACATGAAGACTGACTATCTCAGCTGTCAATGAGAAGATTGGTACAATGTGTGCCGTCTTTTGTGAGCAGAGACTGGTAAGCTGGATGAGCAGATGCATCTGATCACTGCACCTGGACTGGGCTTTGCAGTTTGATAATGAATCAGATAACAGGGGCAGTTTATTTACTATCTACATTGTACTGTGAACAAAATGGCTCTGTTCTAAACCCTAGTGAGTCACCTACCTAGATAACATTTTTACGCTGTATATGTTTCAGAATTGTTTTTTAGAAAAGATTATCCAGAACTGAGAAAATGCCCATTTGAAATCTTTTGCAGAGAAATGCAGAGAAATAAGATATAGACAGATAACAGGTCCACACACTTAAAACAAATAATTTTAACGCTCTATGGGTTGTTTGTGTGCTGCGTATTTTTGGTGTTTGTTAGACAGCTTAGCTACAGGCTCATGTCTGTTGTTGTTTGTCAAGTTTCTCATGACAAGTGCTATTTGGTGGTGTTAGATGCTCCCGCTTTAGCTCTGTCACTGTGGAACTAAAACCTTGAACCTGTACAGAGTGTTTCATTCCAGATCCTGATCCCATCAGCTCAGTTTCAAGGGCATATCCATGCATTTATACACACATGAGATGCTTTCTTCTGATGGTCTTTTTAGCTTATTTTAGCTATATAAGGTAGATATATATCTAAAATACATTAATATAGAGATTAATGTACACATACTGATATAATCAACTTCACAAAAATATCCTGTTTCATGTATTTTGTGCTCGGATCAGTTTTGGACATGTTTGTATATGCAGTATATTCAACCAGTGTCTGTCATCACAGCTGTAGGATTAGGGGATGAACACTGTTCTCCATGGCAGTGCCTGGATAGTGTTTATCTCTTGAGTGAAGCCTGCAATTGAATGTTTTCCTGAAAAATGGGAGAATGAATGGAACAGAAAGAAATAGAGGTCAGTGTCGGGGTGGTCTGCTCTGTAATTCTACTATGAAAATCTCCATATGACCTTTACAAAGTGTCCTCTGAAGAATCAGAAGGTGCAGTACCAGAAATGAATTGGTTATGTTTTCAAAGTGGTTTTGCTTTGACCGTAAGAGGAGGAAGAAATGTGGGGGTTTTTCAGCAGCCTTTTTACTGGGAAGAAAAACCGTGAAATGGAAAGCTTGTGGTATAGATCCAGATTTTGATTTGAAATTCAATCTTTTACATTCATAGAATACATCTTCAGTATAAAACTAAACTTATATTGCCGTATATTATTGTCATTTTAAGTCAGTACAGCATTTGTTTATGCTGTGCACAGAGCAGAATATGATACATATTGATACATATTGTACTAGTAACACAGAGATTATGGGTTCAATCCTAGGCAACACAAACAGACAAAAGACATGTATGGATTGAATGCACTAAAAGTTTCTTTGGATAAAAGTGTCTGCTAAATGCATAAATGTAATGTAAATGTAAATGAGAGAAGACAACATCGTCTGTGGTAGTGCATGATAATCCACACCTGCTGAAAAGCACATCTGAACAGCAAACCCACTATAGACAATAAACCCAAAATAAATGTCACGAAGCAGCTGAGACACACTTTTCTTGAGACTGAAAGAAAAAATCATGTATTCTGTGTTGAATAGCACATTACAAAACAGCTGTACTGTAATTCAATTAAGCCAACTTTATTCTTCGAGACAAATGTCTGCACACTTCCAACCTTTAAGCGCTAATATCAGTTGCTTAGAAACATCAGAGAGGAAAACATACGACTTCTATGGTTTTCTGTAAAGGACTGGGTGAAGGGCTTGCTCTTGTTTGTTTTCTTCATTTTCCCCGACCTTCTAAAAGCACAATCTGTCTGCCACAATCACAAGGGAAAGGCGATTTGCATCAAACATTATTAAATTTGCTTCAGGAATTTGTTTTAAAGAAACCCTGAGGATTGTACTGTAGATGATGCAAATCTCTGAAATTGAAAGAGATAATAAAAACATGGTAAGTGGTGTGCAGCATCAGTACCGCAACTATCAGTCAGACACACTGTTATTTGTGTGAGTTGGTGTGATCTGGTTTCATTTGACTTCTCTGAAGAGCTCCAGCGCTGTACTGTATAAATACAGAATGACATTGCAAGCGCAGGGGTGTGAGAGCCACGCGTGGTAACAGATGTTCATGCAAACCGTTAGATCTGTAATTACACACTGAGTATGTTACCGTGTTCGGCTGCATAACAAGCAAATTTACCACTGACCTGTCGCAACAGTGAAATTACACCTGTTTGTCCAACACAAAAAACACAACTTATAATAACATTTAATTTTGATGAATTGAAACATTGCAACAAGTGTTTCTTTCAGATTGTACTTAAATATTTACAATGGAGCTTAAAACAAAACAAATCTATCACTGTATTTTAAATACACATACTTAATTTCAAACAAGTTATTATGCTCTGCTGAATCTTTATGTTCGTAGCTCATTGTTTCCCATGATTGATTGTAGAGTTGTGGGTTGTGATGACTGATTCTTTGTCTGTGGCTGTGGAGAGGTCCACAAATTGATGCCTGTGTGTGCAGAAGCATTAACACAGCGGGTCTCGGGTCATATTTCTCATTCACAGCTTCCACTGATCTGTGATTTGTCAGAAGCGAGGCGGACAGTGCGGGGGTCAGCTTAGCTCCATGCTGGGTTTGTGGGAGTGTATTTGCATGTATTCATATGGACTAGAGCATGTGCTGTAGGGGTGTGGCTTGTGCATTGGTGGGACCTGCACATCAATCCTGGAGGTGATTTCCCAAGTGACTGTAGTCAGCTGGCACTTTGGGGCCCCGTTGGAAAAAAAGAGGAACAGAAAAGAAAAAGAGAGAGAAACGGGCACCCAGCAGCCAGCTGTCTTAATGGGGTTGGATGATGGAAGAGGTGATGGAGGAGAAACAGGGACGGAGGGGGGAACAGTGTTATGGTCCAAGCAGCCACCTTAACTTGACACAATAGGGTCCCTCTCATTCTGTCATCCATCATCACACATTTGTGAGGTTCAGTCGCTTTCATTAACATGTTGGATTTTTATTCCATCAAAATCTCCATTTTAATGCAGGAGGTGGGAGGGTGTGATTTATGGTTGAGAAGCAGTGTAAGTGAGTGTTTAAAGTGTATGCCTTGTTTTGGTGAATTCCTCCCATAATTTGTAAAGCTGTAGGAGCTGGTAAGCGTCTGTCCATCTCGTTCAGTGTGATTGATACCACTGCGTTCATCTTTTAGGAACTGCGCTCAGAGTGACAAACCCCAACATCTGATCCCCAGCCAGTGGCTGAAGGGAAACCTGGTTTTGCAAAGCACAGCAACTTCCTGTATTTTTCCCTTCTTTTCTCGATTTTCACAGTTTTCTTCCCCAGGTTGTCCTGTTAAAATGTTCAGGCTTCCCTCATATACTCTCATGCCACCGTCTTGCCCTAGATTGTGATTAATGGCCGCAATTCAGCCAGAAAAATTCCCTTGAGTGGGTGCCAGTTGGCTTATGCAGAGAAGAGGAGAAAAGAAACTCATTACTGCTGTCAGTTCAGCTGACAGAGCAACTGAGAGTGCGTATGTATGTGTGTGTGTGACCACGTGTGTTTGGCTGTGCATGTGTGTGAGTCCCTGGATGTGTTTACCTGTATATGTGAAGGGGTCTCAGAGATACAGCTGTATCCAGAAAACATTTTTTTTCAAAAAAATCCCAAATGATCTCTAGATGGCTTCTTAGTCTGGCTTTTAATAGATAACTAGGCCACATCAATCATGTGGCTGTGGGTGCAATGCACATATACAAGCTTCTCTGAGATGTTTGCTTTCATGTTTTAGTCAGATAGATTTTTGTTTGTGTAATGCTTTGCCAATCCTGTCTATCCATCCTAGAGTTCAGATTTTTAACTAATTGTTTAGGTAAATGCCCTCCCTCTAGTCAGACTTTTGATGTAAATGCTTGTTTGTGTTTCATCAGTAGTGTTGTATCCATCACAGCGCTATAATTGCTCACCCGTCTTTTAATGGAAAAATTATGATACAAAGAAAGTGAGAAACAAAGACGCAGCCAGACGCAAGCATCACACCACATTAAGCAATAGTCAATTAAAGTAATAAAAAGCACCAATAAAAAGTGTAGTGTGCAGAGGGAATCGAGCAAGTGTCAGGGCTGATTTAATAATAAGCTGTCAAAACTACATGCTGAAAAGGATGCAATTGAGTGAGCAGTTTTGAATAGGCTCGGTTGGTGATTCCTCGAGGGAAGAGTGTCTATAGAGAAATGTCTGAATATAGATGCATATGATTCTGGATGCACTCTTTTCATGTGGATTCTTTTCATTCTTTTTATGATTCATGCTACCTTGTGAATCATGGCTTATAGGTCACAAGGTGCCGACTGTTGGCTGTATCATGTCAATCTGCACAGAGAGCTTAAAGGATAAAGATATAGAGCTAATAGAGCTAGATATAGTTTATACAGACCGAGTAAAAGTCACGCAGCAGTGTATGGATTCGCTAAAGTTTAACCTGATAACTATCACTGCACATATACATAAAAGTGCACTACAGTTTTAAAAATATTTGATATTTAAATTTGATAGATATTCTACAGTCATGGCCAAAATTGTTGGCACCCCTGAAATTTTTTCCAATATATATATATAGTCATGATTAGATTAGAATTCAAATATGAAATATTAAAGTATATAGTGAAATAACCTAAGTGTTCCACCTGTGACGGTGAAGATGGTTATGATTTGTTTAACATTTTTTGTCGCTACTTTATTTCCACAACTACTTTTTATTGAAAAAAGCTGGTTGTTGAAATATTAATTACAAGAAAGTATGG
The DNA here is from genome assembly GCA_019155185.1 of Beaufortia kweichowensis. NCBI lineage: Eukaryota > Metazoa > Chordata > Actinopteri > Cypriniformes > Gastromyzontidae > Beaufortia > Beaufortia kweichowensis. The sequence continues at coordinate 14,112,697 of CM032794.1, forward strand.
AAGAATTTAGATTGGATGTTATGAAACTTGAAAAGTGAATCAGGTGGTGGAACAAAAGCTGCAAGTGAGTTCAGGAAGGAAAGTCTTTTAAGACAATAACAGCAGCAAAAGGTCTACGATAACATCATCAGGTTTACTAGGTCTTTTCTCCTCTTTCTGTCTTTCTTTGAACAGGCCAAGATGGGGAATAAATTGTCTGACTATAGCACCTTGAGTAAGTTGAATAAGAATAATTACAGTCAGTCCACTTCAGCTTATGAGCTGAACAGTAAATCTATGTTTCTGTGACCTTTACTTATCAGGAACATGCTGTCATACATGTATCGGTTTAAGAGTTCAGTTAGCAATCACTTAATTAAGGCTATGATCAATAATCCCAAGTGTCTTAGTTATCTTTTCAATTCATTTCTGTCCTATATATTGGATGGTATACATTACCAGATTAATGTTTCTTATGATCTGCAAACAAAGAACTTGTATATCCTGAAATTCTAAATGAACAATAAGACATTTGTAAGCAACTTAACCAACAAGTGGTCAGTACATTCATTCATTATCATTTAAGTAATGATAATGCAAAGCTATTACATATATTAGGTTGAAATATAACCTCATATTCAACTAGTAAAAGGACTTGAATTATAATGATTGTTTTTTGTTTAAGTCAAATAAAAACAAATAATGAAGTTGATGTTGAGATGCACAAACACAGGAAAACATTTTGTCATAATCATCTGTTTAGCAATGACACTTGCAATTAAAATTACATTTACACCTTCCAAAAACATGTTTTTTTTTACAATTTCCCATCCTTATTGTGTAATATATAGCGACTGTGGCACTATCATTAGTCACACTGTAATGCACTAAATCTTTCTTGTGTTACCATTAAATGACTACTGGCTTCCTTCAGTGGAGGATGCAGCTGATAGCAGATGGTGAAAGTGTGAATTTCAGTAAAAAAACAGTAAACCATTGAAAAAAAATCACATAGCTTCTCCTTTTTACTGTATATACCTGCCCTTACACCTCTATTTAAACACCCTCACTATCTATTCACAGCATGCCGACTGCTGTTTGTGCTTTTCTTGTATACAGAAATATTTTTTCTAGGAACTGTCAAAGGATCTGCTATTTGCCACATATCTCAAAGACGGCTTTTTAAACACACACAAACAGTTGAGTCAAAACCACTTCTCTTGGCCAGTCCGATATGTGCAGCAGTACAAATTATTGAAGCATCTTCAAAAAAATGTATTTCTAGCTAATTTACGTTGGTATGTGTGTGAGAACGAGTGAGAACTAGGGAAAGTTGAACAGTTGCTGCTAATGAGGGGGAAGTAATTGAGTCTTTGGTGGAGTGAATTGTGATGCCAAAGTCCGTCCACTTTGTTATTCAAAACTGAGCCTGTTTAGCCTCGACAAGATTTAGCCTTTTTATTTCTGCTTTGACAAACCAAAGCAGGGTGAAAGGGACGGAGAAGACAGACGAGCTAGAGAGAAAGTAATGACCGTTCCATTTGAATTTAAATGCTATTGCACTCTTAGCTGTCACTGCATTTTCAATATTTCACATTCAGTTAAAGACACAAAGACGTTGTTTTTTTCAAGCGTTTTTGTCAGGTCAATACAGTAGACCTGGTTGATGGATAGATTATGTATACAGCATGTAATCTTTACTTTTATAACCATTAAAAGGTGCAAGAAGACAATGCCTAAATTGTGATACATCTGATTACGGTAAATGCAAACAGTGCTATTAAATGTGCTTGGGGGTGATGACTACATCCTAATGGTGCTGTATATGACGTTTCCAACAACATTTAGTACCCCAAGTGATTTCCCGTTGGTTATCTAGACTGGCAAATGATCGAGGAAGCTATTTTAAGGTACATTAGCTACGATTTTCTGTAGCTATAAGAATGAATTGCAGGTGTGATCAGGCACTGAAGCGAGAGGCTGGAGATAACAGTTTTAACAAATTTGGAGATACGCATATCATAGTGGTGGTGAAATTAAGATAGACCCCAGAGTGAAATGTGCTGTTTCAGGAGAACCTTTATTACACAGTGTACAAGGTCAAGGTTTGGAAATGTTTGTATTGGGTTAAAGCAGGTTCTTTTGGATTAAACAGGAATACCCGCTAATGCCATTTTATTGCTCCTTCTCACTCCACCACCTTCTTATTCCTCACACCCTTCTACTCTCCCTCCATTTCTCCCTCTCTTTCTTATTCCCTCCTTTTCTTTTTCTCCCTCTCTGTTGCCACTTCTCTTGGGAGATTGTGTAGTGTTCAAGCGTAATGAGGGAGGGTGTCTATATTACTTTCTTCCCCCACCACCTTTTCTTCTCTCTCTTTTTCTCTCGCTCTCTCTTCCTCTCTCTCTGGACAGCCCATTAAATCTGTACTGTGGTGTAAAAAGATGATGTGAAATTACAGCCTGATGAGAGTGTGAAAGGCCTGATTGCTGCTCCGCATCAGGAGCGGTACGAGCGCAGAGACCCTGATGAGGGGTCATTTTGCAGGGGTCCTTACACTGAGGGGGCAGAAGCGATGGGATCTGAACTATAAAAATCCTATTGTGTTTGTGGCCTGGGTGTGTTAAAGGGAGTTTTTTTATCTGATTAAGGTAGCTGATGGATCGATATTGTGATGTTGGACTTGGTTTTCCAATATGGGTTTCTCAGGGGCTGTTACCGATGCGACTTCTCAATGTTTATATATAATATACTGTATGTTATGTATATTTACAGTACATAGTACAAATGAACTCATAAAATAAACATACAGTACTGTACACTATATTTGCTTAAAATTAACAATTTGGTCAGATGTCAAGTAATTAGTCTGTGACTTTGTCAGACATGTGTTTATGTGGCCTGTACAGCAGCTGCAGTGATATGGTTGAGTTTAATAAGCTGTAATGTTTACCAACACAATGTCATGATCACATTTGGCCGCTGCACATTCTCTAATTAGACACCTACACCGTAGGAGTGCACAACCTCACATTTCAGGCGTATCACAAACAATAACTGAAATATTTTCTGATAGAAATGTGGCCTAAGAGTGATAAACGTGTTGTTTTGAAGGGGAGGCTGAAGGCTGGAAGGTGACGGCTTGGGTGATGTAAAGCTAATGAGATGTTAATTGAGAGGCAGCAGCCTAGCTTCAGTCCAACCCATTGAGAGAGAGAGAGAGAGAGAGAGAGAGAGAGAGAGAGAGAGAGAGAGAGAGAGAGAGAGAGAGAGAGAGAGAGAGAGCGCGAGAGAGAGAGCAGTGAGATTTTATATCACACTGCTCTTATATTACTGTTACTGTATTCTTTTACTTGAATGTATATTTTGCTTTTATTCTTTAAATTTTTTATTCTATTTAATTCTATAGATACATGTTACTTTTATTTTAACTTTTTCTTTGTACATAATTTGCACTAATTGTATGCAGCCCAGCTGCAATTGCTTTGGCAATACAATTGTACAATTTTTGTCATGCCAATAAAGCACACTTACATTGACAAATTGACATTGACGAGAGAGAGAGAGAGAGAGAGAGAGAGAGAGAGAGAGAGAGAGAGAGAGAGAGAGAGAGAGAGAGAGAGAGAGAGAGAGAGAGAGAGAGAGAGAGAGCGAGAGCGCGAGAGCAAGAGCGGTTTTAGGACTGTACCGATCTGAACTCCCAGGGCTGTTTATCATCAGGATTTTCTTCTTTTTTATGTCTTTTCTTCTGATTACAAGTAACAATGCTTGAGGTGCTGTAATGAACGTGAAGATGTCTGTTCACACAATCATGAGAACAAACAAAAGACCGTCCCTGAACTCTCTCTCATTCACGCACAGTGCCTCTAACAATCGCTAATGAACATTTCTAAAAAAAGCTAGAAGGAAAGAAATGACATGCAAAATATCAACAAAGACAACTGAAACAGCGCAGAAGAAAACCCAGCTAATTAATTGTGTAACCCCCTCCTCTTCTTATCTGCCGGTGCATCTATTTTTCACTGAAACTCATTTAAATAATGTCTTCATTTTCGGCATCTGCTTTTTAATAGGCCTTTTGTGATTAAGACTGCATGCCTTAATAGACAGAGAGAGAAATTCAGGTGCAAGAGAAATGCAGAGATCAGGGGTGGGAAGCTGATTGGGTGGAGGCATAATGAGTGACAGCCCTTTCCCATCAACTCCTTCACTGTACATTAACCACAATCTTTTGTGTTTGCCCATTAGTTACCCTGCACAAACCTTTCTGTAGTCCTATTTTAGGTCTATAGGTGAGATCAGTTTAAAATTTCACAGGTCTAAATGGAAGTAAAATAAACATAGCAGCTCGCTTCTGAACACATGGCACGACAGTAATGTGTTAATAAGTTTGCTGACTGTGTTCTAAGCAAATATGCTGAACATTTAATAAGTGTTTTAAAGATCTAAATCCATTAAATGGTAACACTGTGTGTGTTGCTATGACACATCAAACTGTAAGAAAGTGAAAATAAGAACTTTTACTGTCTTATTTGGTTCTTGACAGTGTAAATCTTTGTCTGCTTCTGTTGTATGCAAAAATTTTATTTTCTTCTTTAGTATTTTATAAAAAAAGTGTTACTGTTTTGGGGAACATGAAGGTGGGTTAATAATGACAGAATTTGAACTAGCCCTTTAAGAGTCACTGCATACCTGCAATAAATAAACTATTATTCCTAGAGAAGATGAACAAGATGCGACCCAATTTTCTAAGTGGTAAAAATGTGCCACCACATCCCTCTTGAGAACAAAACAAAAAAGTCATTTAGCATTTATTTACCTGTATCTTTACGGAGAGATGTGTTAGTCAAAGACATAGTGTGAAACAGGTTGCTCCTTCAGTGTGCGCTGTGAGGCTGGGCAGATTAATCACTGTGTGCGTGCCTTTAGGCATGGCTGTAAAGCAGCACATCTGCATTTAAATGCCATCCGGGAGCTCTGTGCATGAAAAATAATATTTCAGTGTGACTATTTAAAGCCTGTTGAGGTGATGCCACTTTGCGCAGAAATAGCGTCATATACCATATGCATTATTTATGGACGCCATTTCTATTATAGAGCCTCGCTCGGGTAAGAGGAGGAGGCAGACTAATGGAGCGCTGCGTGCTAGTGATGTCATAGTGCCCAGAGGGGTGGAGCTAGCGGAAAGAGGAAAGTGAATGTGCCTGTGTAGTGGTGAACTTTAAAGTCAGCGTTCTATATTACCAAATAATATTATAATATTGAAAGTGACTGATAAATGGGTCTTTATACGTGTGTGTGTGTGTGTGTAAGAGAGAGGAAGAAAGAAAGTCATATATCCTCTGACATATGGAAGTCACATCCATCACTACACCTTATTACATACTTTGATATTTATTTTTATATGGTCCATATTCTTGACACATGAATCTGAATTTGCCATGTAAATCACATTGGTGTCCCTTTTCCTCCATTCCATCATTCAGCATTATTGTGTCCCAACCTCAAGTCCTGCAGTACAGTATGTAGTATGTACCGTCACAGTCCAAAGAAGTCTACCTGTTTAGTCTACCAACAAACACTTTGTGTCACTTTAATTCTTCATACCATATATTACATATATGTAATATGGTCAGCAAGTGATTTACTTTGTAACAAACATTTTTGTCATCAACCTGACAATGTAGGTGGCATATGTTTTCAGTAAAATAGTAAGGAAGATTTTTACCCATAAAGTGTAGATCCACAGGTACCATCTCTCTGCCAAAGAAGATGAAGAAGAAGACAAAATTAATCCCAAAGCTCCTGGCGATATACTGAGGTCTTATGAAGTGAATCGACCGGTTTGTCCAAGAGATTGAACAACATTATAACCTATAATCCATAGCCTCAGGCAAATTGTCCTGAGCACATTACGAGACTGCAAGCTTACTCCAGGTTTCTTAAGATGTATTATCACCACCCACTGATCTTTTGTCACATAATAATGTAGCCAACTGTGGCAAAAACAAATTGATAGGCATATGCCAAGTCCAGATCTATCTGATATATTTTCTGATATATATATCTGTTATATTTTTATTTTATTAGTCTGGAGTCAGGATCCTTAGAGATTGTATTTGCAGGGCATTTAGGAGCATCATTACCTGCTCTATTAAAACACCAGCACCAGGAGGTCAGACTTTTGATATCCTGTTTTGCCATTTCCACTGTGATTGTCATGGTAAAACCAATTGCATCCAAGCAGCGAGTTCCATCCACTTAGCCTCTTAATATATGAATGGAGGGAAAGATCTCGATCTCTTTCTTTTGCTCTGTTTTTCTCACGCTCACACACTCCTTGTCTCAATCTCTCCCTCCCTTCCCCAATAATTAGATCTGGTTAATTTACACTGTGTGGCGCGCTGGGAAGAGGCAATCTGTAACTGTGTGTGTGTGTGGACTCGGTTATTATAAAAAAGATCTTTCGGGACTGCTGTGTCTGAAACGCTGCTACTAAACCCTTTCAGCTCTGATCTATAGCTATAGAGTATTCACATTGACACACTGTATAATGTGGATACTGTATATACACAGATCTTCACCTTTACATTTGCAAGTGCTCTGCTGAGTGATTCATTTCATGATAATATGATTTGTGTTTATGGTTGTGTGTGTTCTTGTGCAGAATGTGGGTCTGTGCATATCTATGTGTGGCAGCAATGTTGCGTCTCTCCCAGTTGCAGTTTTTATGCATGAGGGCAGAAAGGCCAGAGGGCCCTGTGTGTGGATGTGTGTGTGTGTGTGTGTGTGTGTCCACAATGATGGTAAAAGCCACGATTCCCGCAATTCAATTTGATTAATAAACATACTACATTTACAGTATATTTACATTTAGGCATTTAGTATATACAGTAAAATATACAGTTTGTACAGTATGAAAGTTTTTATGTTTATGGAAAGTCCCCACAATGTATAAAACCTAACATTTGAGCAAAACCCTTATTTGTAAAATAAAGTATTTTTTAAAATTGTAATAATGCTAAACGTTTTCTATTAGCATTAGGGTTTAAGTGTGTTTAGGTTATAGTATTAAGGTCAATAGCTTGACATCCTCCCCGTGTTCTGTCCTTTACAGACAAGTATGAGCTCTGAGTGTCACAGACAGTCCAGTTGTAGTCATGGAGTATCTACGTCCCAATTACCAAATCTTGGTTTCTAATCAACAAAACCCTGTTCAGTGCAGGTTACTACCTTTGTTATATTCACACAAGACAATTTGCAGTACAACTATCACCACTGGTGACCTTCAAGCTCCCCCCAAACATTCAGTGGCCAAATGGAGGGCATGGAAAATTTAAACTAGACAGTTACATTTATACTAGATACACTGCAACTGGAGTGTTTGAGAGAGAAGTGGATGAGAAAATGTAAGTGCGCTTCTCCAGTTCACTTTCCAGTTCACATAATGTAAACAGAAGACAATAATACAATAAGAAATAAATTGAATTTAGAATTTTGTCCATTTCTTTTGTCATGTAACAAGAAACATAAGTAGGAAAAAAAATTATTTGTTGGGAATTTATAGTATTGTGGATGTTTAATATTACCAGATCAGTGCAGTGAGATGGGTGTGGTCTCTTTACAACAGGTGCTTAAAGGGAAGGAAAAATAAGAGGACCTGGTGACATCAACAAAAAGTGTTTTTTACTGGTTAAGCAAATGCAAACATTTTTGTAGGAATGACAAGCAGCAATGAACCAAAGCAATTACATTTTTATAAATAAGTTGAACAGTCTCATTTTTAATTTAATGTGTCAGTGCCAAGTGCACACACACAGACACACTTTAGGTTTCTACACATTGTGGGGACATTTTATAGACATGAGGACTTTTTTACTTTCCTGTACTGTACTGTATATTGGACAGACCTTTTTCCATTTTTAATTCCCTTTAGTAAGATTCATAAGCTGTTCTCTTCATTGGGACCACAAAATGCCCCACAAGGTTGAAAAAACTTGAGTTGTTAGTTGTCAAAATAAAATAATAGCATTTTTATTTTATTGAAGATATTAATGGTGGTAATGAAAGAAGAAAGTGTTTTGAGACTGTAATGCTCTACCTACTTTACTGTAACAGTGAAATGTCTTGATGGTTGAGGCACTGAGGAATGTTTGTTTAAAATTTAATCTGCTCGCTGTGCGTCCGTTAGGAGAAGAGAGGTCAGAGCACGTCAGGAAATGGCAGATTTCTCATTAGAGCACAGCACAGGCGCACTGATGCTGAAACACTGATACACAAAGAGATGAAAACTAGTGGAGAGATGCAGCACAGGGGAACTGAAGGAAAGGGAGGGAGGAGGTGCTCACAGAGAGGTATGCTCCACTACCCCCACTGGTGCAGTCCCTATTTTCTCATCCCTCACTGTGTTTAGATGTGAAGTGAAGTAATGTGCTGGTCCCACAGTATGGAGGGGGTCTTTATATTTCCTGGAAATGTGAAGATAAGCGTTCAAAATGGATGTGTATGGAAATGTATGTATTTTTTGGACATTAAACAATTAATTGCACTATTTCTCTTATCTCATTTTAAATACTGTGCTGTTTTGTTGTAATAAAGCCAAGGATAGTTTTAAAAAGCACGTGTTTTTAAAAAAAAGCCATTGCACTGGACATGGTGATTTAAAAAAAAAAAGAGACTTTACAGAGACAGTAAATGGCACATAAAATGTTATTGGCGCACTGGAGGGAAAGTTGATTGAAATCGCAGCGGCGAGATAAACCAAGAAAGAAAAAATAATCGAGACAGTAAGAGAGAGATTCATTCGATTTATGCCTTCCGTGTCTCACATCTCCTGCGGAGGCAATCAATGAGATATGTGTGAGAGCCATCAAAAGAGAGTGCCTTTTCATTCCTACTCCGAGAATGTTTTTTCCCTCGCTCCTGCCTTCCTTCTGTGACTCTCACAAAACAAAACGACCGGTTACAGAAGCGCCACTGTGTGAGTTTAAGCTGCTAAACGCCACCCAGAGATCCTTCTGCGCTCAATGAGGCTAGATTAGCTGGAACAAGTGTATCAGTGGGACACAAAAAGAACACGGAGGGAAAGCGAGAGCGTACGCAGAAGGGGCCCGGCCCTCTTGTTATGCTAAGAGTGTCCCGAACGCTCCCGCTTGGTTCAAGTTAATTACGACCAACATTTAAATAAGAGCACTTATCCTGAGGATGCTGGTTGGCTGTGGGAGAGACAGACCTTGTGCTAATTATGTTTGTGTTTCCAGCTCCTCCCCTCACCTCCTTCATTCCAGCTCTTGTGGGACACAATACAGTATGTGAACTGCAGCCCAATGAGATACTTCAACATCGTTCTCAAATTCTTCACAACTGCTTCTGCCTTATCTTATTTTGCAGATGGACAGGGCTTTATTGATGGGTCAGATTGCGTGTTTTCTGACAGCTGCAACTTTATTTCACAAGGACAATCCTTTTACATTTCAAAACCCATACCGTCAAAGCTTTCTTGAAGTTTTTTGTGTTTCGTATGAACAGTATAACTGTCTACATTATAACATGCATCTGTGTCGTTTGTGTGTTAGTTTGTCTCTCTTTCTCTTTCTCTCTTTGTGGATGTTGAGAGCGAGTGGGCAGAGTATTACTGTGTGTTTGCATGTGTGAAAATCACAATGAGCATTTTTTTTTTTTCTTTTAGTTGTTTGTCTTTTTTCTTTTTCTTACATAGACTGGGGCGATTTATGGAGCTTTACACAGTCATTCCTTCATTGTTTTAATCTGACAAAGGGAACAAACACTCGTGACTTCTTGCGCTTGACATGTTTGTTCACTTAATGCTATGTTTTGTCTTATAATTAATAAAATGGAATTAATTTAATTGAGTGAGTTAATAACTAGACAAATGCTGCTTAGAAGGCAGTAGAAGAACAATGGTAAAGTTTTTCTCTCTTGTTCTTTTTCTCTAGCAATGGCAGATTTTCACGTACAGCCACGTTCAGTGCGTGCAGAGTTGGGAGGTGTTGGTCGATTTCAATGCCAAATCCATGGCCTGCCTGAGCCAATCATCAGCTGGGAAAAAGATGGTCATGATGTGGACACCTCTGATGACAGGTAGCACAAAAAATACACATGCACATTTAAAAACATGGTCAGGTTTTGCCCAATCTCCCTCTCACTGTGGATGTGTCTGTATCTCTGAATATGCAGATATACTCTGTTGCCCACTGGCGTGTTGCAGATAACAGGTGTACGCCCTGAGGACAGTGGAGTATACTGCTGTGTTGCCCACAACAGTGCTGGTGTCAAACACAGTGCAGGAGCACAGCTCACAGTCTCAGGTCTGTACACACACAGTAGTATTGTAGTTTGTTTTACTATAGTTGTCAGGACATTACACTGATTTTAAATCAGGCTAAAGATATTTCCAATCTCCTGTCCCCACCCCTAACCCTCACACAAACATGTGCTTGACGTTACTATAACATTACTGTATCCTGAGTAGTAGTTCATAAACACACATGAAAACAATCACTGTATTTTACTCTATATGCTCACTTACAGTAACTTTCACATTGTGCTCAATAGATAAATAACTGTTTCCCTTCAGTAATATTTAGTGTTCAGACAAAATGTAATATTTACGGCTACTTTATTTAGTTAGCTTTTCTATGTCTTCCAAATTTCTAGTTCCGTTTATCTGTCACTTTCTTTGCTTAAACGTCCTTCCTTACGCTTCCTTCAAGGCTCAGAGTCATCTGTTTACAAAGAACCCATGATCCTTGTGGGTCCTGAAAACCTGACCCTCACTGTTCACCAGACCGCCATCTTGGAGTGCGTTGCCACGGGTTATCCTCGACCAATCGTTTCATGGAGTAGACTAGGTAAGACACGTTCTACAGTAAATGTTCACCTCCAATCACAGCCTGCCTATAAAATACCCAATCAACTAAAACCAAACAGAAAAATCCATCAAGACATAGAAGATGAGAGAGAGACGAGGTGCTTAAAAATGATAAAGGGACGAAAAGAAACGAGTGAGCTGGTGGATCTATATATAGAAAGTATTCACTTAAAAGAGTTATGTTCGTACATTATTCATATATTTTTTTCGTTTTTATTTAAGCTTATAATATTAGTTAACCTTGTCTCGCACCTAAAAAAAATTAATTACAAAGCCTTAGAATGAAAGAACTTTCTGTTTTGGAACACAACAAGAGATTTTTGTTCAATGTTCAACCATCATTTGGAGAAAATACAGTGACAGCTTCTTTTAAAATGTGGTGCTTTTCTGTTCATTTAGTGCTTAATAGACCCTGACAGACCCCTCCATGTTTTATGTATTTTTGTTTTTGTGATATTCCTTTTTTAAAGGGATCATTTACCTGCTAATGTTTGAATAAAACCTAAAGTTTAGAAACAATTTTTAGGAGCTTATAAAAGGTTTTGAGATCTAAAGATATGTTTATATCAAAGAGTATTTTAGAAGCACTCATTTATCCTCTTGGCACAGACCATGAGTGTTACAGATTTAGTTGCCTGAAACTGTGAGATTGGTTTCTGTGTGAAAAATAGCTCCTTTATTGGTAAGTACACTACGCAGTTCTGAAGTCATTAGTTTGAAAGTCCTTCGTGATGATTTCGGTCATTGACCGCTCTTTGAAAACATGTATCTTACTTTTCTTGATAACGACTAATAGAGATAAAAGAGTGGATCATATTTCCTTCTAAGGTTGTTGAATCATGAAACATCCTTTTACATGTTGGAATGTGTCTGTGTTCATGTGTGTCAGTGTTTTCCTCCCACATGTGTTAGTGTAAAATGAATGCACATGTGAATCGTCTATATATACTGTTCTCTGTATTTGACTCTTTGAATTTAAATGGGCAGTCTGAACTATATCTGTGTGTTTTGAGGTTCTATAAGCTTCTGTTATTTGTTCATTGTACAATCATGACAACACCGAGATGCACATAATAATCCGACCTTTCTCTCCCTCTCTTCCAGCTATTATCTAATGTGATTCTCCCATTAAGAATGTAAATGATAGTGCCTCCCTGTAAGGGCTGGTAATCAGATTGTGGATATTGCCTTGCACAAGGATGTTGCCGGAATTAACTGCTAACACAATGGGATTTTGGTGGATTAGATTACAGCGAGAGAGAATCAGGGCTAAGCCCAGTAATGAATGTGATCGAGCTCCATCAGTCAGTGATTAACGCCATATTGCATTTATTTCTTATTGAGCAGCCCATGTTCAATACAAACAATCCCCCACAACCGTGCATGATTGTTCATTGACTGTAAATAAACACACCAGTAAATATACCAGTAAACACATTTTTGGCCATGCATAAACCCATTGTTACTGGATGTGGACTGTAAGATTCTTTAGGGTTTATTCTGAAGGGATGAGTTCCTAAAAATGACCTCACCGAGGTAGAAAAACTCCTGCCGAAAGATTTGCGTATAAGCATCTTAAGGTGGTTTTACAAGACTTTTTGCAGTTCTAGGACAGTCATTTATGCTTATTAGCTGCCCCAAGCAGGTATAGATTGTTTATTAGTTAGGCTGCTTGCTGGTGGAACTGGTTTTAACTAGATATTCATCTTGGTCAAGCTAGCTATTGTATTTCAAAATCCATCCTGACCACCTTAAGCGGGTTTGACCTTTTATCCAGGAAGATAACACACACGCAATTGCACCACACATGCAAGCACCTCCTCTTACAGTAGACAATATCAGCATCTCTGTGATTTAATTAAACCTGTCGATTCAGCCTGAAAATTAAAAACGTATCTCTGAAGACAGAGTGTTGTTATCATCTGTGTGGAACTGAGAAGCTTCAAGCAGCTGCTGAGAAGTAAAGATGTTTATCCACATTAAAACCTGGGTTATCCCATCAACAGATGTCAGTGAATTTCAGTACACCTGACAATACAGAACAGCATCTTATCACAGTATGTCATACTGAGGATCTTCTATTTTGACAAACACATTGACAACGTGATGACAGACATGAGATGCCACATGAAAACTCATATTAATAGAAGATGGAATATTATTAGAGAGATTGTTCATTTTTATTATGACTTCTGTCCAGTTAATGTAAGAGTGAGATGTTCCACACAGGATTTCAGATGGCAGTAGAGAGAATGGCAGTCACACACCAGTATGTGTTTCACACATGTATGAGAGATGTCCATGGTAACCAAATCTTCCTGCGTCACAGGCGTTTATGGGTCATCTCACATGTCCAAAGCCCCCATTTCCAGGACCCTCGCTTGATTTGTATTCACTGTTCCTATGAGGCCACATGAAATGCAGAGCTGAGTTCTGTGTCCCTCATTCATGCATATGTGTTTTTTTTGCTTAAAGCTAAAATAGTCTTTGTTTCCTTCTCTCGCTCTCTCTCTTTCATGTTTTCAAAAACATTCCTTGCTCCAAGCATTGTGCTTTTATTAATTAATCACATTTTGACAAGACCTGTCAAAGTCTAAGGCTCATCATGTGCTAAAATACACTCACACAATCTACTTCTTTAAAAAATGTTATTGTTCTGTAAGCAAGGAATAATTATAAGGCTGGTTAATCATTTGCATCCAAGACTCTCTTACTATATCTCTCTCTATTTGTGTTTTTTATGTTCAGACCTTTATATTCATCTGTTCATGTCTCTTGCAGATGGTCGTCCAATAGGAGTTGAGGGTATCCAGGTGCTGGGAACAGGAAACCTGATGATCTCTGATGTCAGAGTTCAGCATTCTGGTGTCTATGTCTGTGCGGCCAACAAACCAGGGACCCGTGTGCGCAGAACTGCTCAGGGACGTCTAGTTGTACAAGGTGAGCCGGTGTTTATAGGGGAAGTAATTATGGTGAGAAGGTGGATATATGTGTATAACCTGCAGACAGTGCTTTGAAATGATTCAGTGACATTTGGAAAACATTTTTCCAAAAGCTAACATTCACGATCCAGATTTGTGATCAGTCTCTCTGAAGATATTTAATATACACTTTATCCAGTTTTTGAAATATGCACCTAACACATGCTTTCTTGTTGTTGTCCACGTATTAAAAAGGCAAACTCCGCCCGTAGGGTGAATAGTCAGAAGCTTGGTGTTCTATATGAATTTTCTATGTGCAAATTATGCTTCTTGAACTCTCTTTGAAGTTCATCGGGTGTAAACTGTGATGGCGAGCACAGCGCTGTAGGTGCACTGAATGAATATGATCTTAGTGGGCAGATGGTGTCAGTTTCTTCCATTGCTCACTGTAATCCACTTCGTTTACCTCAAACAGGAAAATAAGAGAGAAAGAGGGGGGGACAGTTTTAAAAAAGAGGGTAATTTCACAAAAAGGTATAATAAGGAAGAAGAAAAAAATAGAGAGGCCCAGGAGAGAAATAAGTAAGAGAGAGGGGGAGATAAGAAAGAAGGTAGAGATGTCTCGGATGATATATCACTGTAGTACATCAATTTACCATCCCCCATTTTCTCTCTCTCTCGTGCACTCAGGGATAAAGAAATAAAAGAGAGGACTAATTTGCGGGGCTGCGACTGTGAGATGCACTGGACCTGCGAGAGCAGTTAGAAGCTCTCCTATCATTTATTTATTATGAAGAGCAGGAGACTCTGAAAATCCAGGAGAGAGACTGTGGGATTCTTGAGTAGTCTAACACATGCCGATTTCCAGCCTTTAATAATAAAAGCCGTCACACCCTGGATGTAAGCATGGCCGATAATGGAAATATGAATGATATGACAGTAATTGAAATGGGCACAAACGTTGCTAATCAGTGTGCTATGGATTAAATGTGTCCTAATTAAGCAGTTGAAGTCTATTGGATTAGCGTGCCAGCTGTGTGTCGGTTGGCAGTAATACAGCGCGGCTCAGGTAGAGCGAGGGTTTCGGGTGAGGTGGGGGCAGCGGGAGACCCCGGGGGGCTGAGACTGAAAAGTGGAGGTTTAACATTGCTGTATATCCCTCCTCATCCCCCCACATCTGTTCTGTAGCACTTAATCTATTTTAATTTTCACGCTGTGTCATTAATGGATTCTCAGTTTCCTCCTCTGGCCCTGTGAAATCTGTTTTCGTGCTGCTCTAATCGAGTTCATCTAAAGCCTTCTCCAGGTTTATTCCTGTTACCACCCACTGCTGTCACAATACATTCTTTATAGATGTGATGAAGCCAAAGCCATTGAAAGACTGTGTCTTTTACTAGATGCATTGTGTGTGCAATGATTTTCATCTTCAGATACAGTATTTCTATTGATGCTGTCAAGTTTTACCTCAATTTCCATATGTCAGATATGCAAAGAAGCAGTCACCTAAATCTTCCAGTAAATTTACAGACTTTCAACAGAATAACTATTTTGGATTAAGTCTTTTTTTTTAAATATCAGTTTACAATTTCTCTTCCTCTTTATCTCTCTTACAGCCCCAGCAGAGTTTATTCAGGCTCCTCAGTCTATTGCTCGCCCAGTGGGCACCACTGCCATCTTCACATGCCTGGCCAAAGGCGAGCCCGTTCCCCAGATCACCTGGTTAAAAAATGGACAGATCCTAGAGCCTGATGGCCATGTCAAACTCAGGAATAACAACAGGTGAGCTGGAAAACACCTGACCTTTAAGTGGTATTTTGGAACAAGAATTCTTGTGTGTTTCATTGATGTAGGCAGTATTTGAAACTATGGGAACCAGGAAGAATTTTGTGTTTTAGGTTATTCATTTTCACAAATTTGTGTTATTTATTACATTTAGAGTCAGGTTGAGGGTAATGCTGCAGGACATCACTGTTCTTTACTTCCAGCTACACTGTTATGACAGCATGTTAGGACAGCACTTGTTGAGGTCGATAGGACCAATGTCAGAACCGAACACGTGTCATTTCTGCGTGTTTCAGATCCGAGATGAGTCATTTCTGCTTTCTGAAAGCATTCAGCGACTGTGTTTGTATTCTGTGTTTCTCCACAGCTGTTTTATGATTGTGTCTTTGGAAATGGAGTCTGACGTGACTCCTTGTCTATTGCTATAAATGTTTTATTGCCTGGGATTTTGTTGTGGTTAAAGAGCATGTTTACAGCGTGAGAGAAAATCAATCTCCATGAGATTCTTCATAATCTCCACAAAATTTATAACAGCAAAGATGGAGAGAGACTTTCATTGGTAAAAGAAATCAATTGGAAAGGATTTGAAGAAGACAAGTGGACTGGGACAGGTATTACCTGGCAGAAGTGACAGATACAGGTAGAGAGAGAGAGAGAGAGAGAGCAGAAGCGGACTAGTTTGAATCTGAGCGACACCATTAGCTAATTAACTCATAAAGTGCATCATCTGGCAGAGTAAGACATTAGGTTTATACTTGTGTGCTTCTGAAGTTTGTGTTTTTTATGTATTGCGTGGCCAATCAATGTAAAATCTGTAAATGTAAAGTGTGTAATTTCTGTGTTGCCACACAAAATGGCAAAAGTAACCAGATTTTTATTTTTGGAACCATTATAAGGTGATCTGTGTGGTTGCTAGGGCATTGAAACTCAATAGTTACATTAAAATCTATTATTCCCTGTTTTATCATATACCAAACAAAAATGGCAAGCATTTCTGAGATGTGTTTTTGTTGCACATCATAGAAGACAATGTAAGCATACGCTAATTATAATAGTAGCAGGAGCCTGGTTATTTTGTGCTTTTTTGTGTTATTTATAACTTACTCACCCACCTACCTCCTTTTCCCCTTCTCGCAGTTGTGCATGTCCAATTAAGTCACATTTTTCAAAATGATGTGTTAGTGTGTGTCTGTGGGATAAGGTATCCTACCTGTCTGCACTAATATATCCAGGTTCCTCACAGAGAGACAGGGAGATGCTGACCTTCAAATAGTTTGGACAAGGAAAGCGAGACCGAATCGATTTGTACATTTAACAAACTTGCATGTGCACACATTAATCATCCAACACCCACCCCAGGACATGATAAACTGTATGCTTACATTAAAATGTAAGCATGCACACTCATCATGTGCAAACTTATCAGCTTGTCCTTTTGTCCATATTTGTCTGACTTCATGTGCTTGCATACCTCAACACACAACTTTTTCTCTGACCCATTTAGAAGCACCCCAGACTACAGTATGTTGATTTATGTATAAGCACCATATAATATTAGTATATTTTATGTATGTATGAGGTTGTATGTGTGTGTGCTTTTAAATATATACTGTAAACATACATGAGTTCACCTGCCCTCTGTTCATTAGTGGTGTGAAAATGTAGTAAAGCATTACAATGTCTAACACATACATTCATTGCATTAATTTAACAGAATATTTAATTTTGATTTATATAAACTAATAAGCAATATGTTTTAAATCATGTACAATCACATGAGAAGAGATGCAGTGAAATCAGTAGCCTAATTAAAACTGTTTTGATTCGTTGTAACCCCTTTGTTATAGGTCACTTTCACTTGATTGATTGAGTCCAGGATGACTTTGGGCTCGTAGAGTTTCGATTTTAATCATCTATTCTAACACAATCCAGTAGAAGTGTCTGTTTGCATATTTATTACTGAAAAGACTGTTCATCCTCCAAGTCTGTATTTAAGTACGCGATCGACAGGCGCAGTCAGACTGGAGGTCACGCGGTTAAATAGCTGCAGGGGTAGAGGGTGGGGTCACTGTCAGCTCCATAAACATAAAACACTATTACAGCAGTAATCAAAATGTCTTAGTCAAATCACACAGTAAAGACCAGTCATTGCAGAAGTAGGTGTATCTCTTTGACGTCTGCATTACACAAACTGCATTATATGAATGTACATAGAAATGAAAATGATGGTTATGTGTTTTATAATGATGCATGTCCCTGGTTTTGAGTTTGATTTGTCATGTGCTTTCATTGCTGGATCAATCCTGAAAAATAAGTTTGGACAATGTTGTTTGCAGCTGAGCAGGCAAAACATGCATTTCTTCATCTTTTACTCTTTTTGTCCATTATGTGCCTTTTGTTCATTACCCTCTCCCCAGAGGGTCCATATGGAAAGCAAGAAGCTTTGGCCTTGACCTCTGACCTCTCCTGCAATCAGTCATTTCCACAAGGTTTTGAGACTGCTAAGCACCCCTGCTTCATATGCATCTCTGCAACCCAACACTCCCCTTGCTCACCCTCGTCTCATCTCTCCCTCTCCCCCCTCTAGAGGGCATAATAATAAGGGTGACCACCTCATTCAAGAGCCACTGCTCTGTGACGGCTATGCAAACATGCTCTCAGTGTCCTGAATAGCAGCCCTCCTCTCTCAGGATGTTCTCTGTCAGTCTGAAGAGAGACCTGAATATACAGACAGATCGAACGAGTGCAGCTGGCCCTAACAAACTCTTCTTCTTCAAACATCAATATTCTGAATACCAAGAAAGACCTTTTGTAGTAAACACATCAGTTGTGAAAGTTGTGTGTGGTGCTGAGGCTGAGAAAGCAATTTGTTTATCTAAAGGGGGCGTTTACACGACACCCTTTTCAACTAAAATCTGAAAACTTTTCATGGGTTTTGACCATTCATTTACACAACAACAACGTTCTGGGGGGCTGAAAACAAAAAATAAAAAAAATGGGTTTCAGAGTACAACTATAACATTATTCCTTCATTATTCCATCATAATGCATGCATATTATGACCATTTTTATATAGCCATTTTTATACAGCATATTTTATAATCATTTTTGTAAATGCAAAGGAAGAACTTTTTGTTTTTGTAATGCGTCATTTTCACGTAAGTGTACCCTGTAAAGTGTCCAGTATGATTGTCCTAACTAAGTTGTAAACTGTCCTTGCAAAGTTGTAAATTATGGTTAAACCGTCCTATTGACAATTAAGAAAAAGATAAGCACTTTGATAATGTATGTCCCACACAAACTTCTTGTTTTAATAGAAAATATGTCAACATACTGAAATCCACATTCATCATTGTTTCATGTGCTGTCAACCATACTTGTGTGAACCCAAACAATAATTTGTAATAAGAATGTGCATAGTGTCTTCCATTAAAGTGTGTAGAGCTGTTTGACAACAGACAGCTCGCTGTTACACCGGCTGTTAAAGACGCTAACACAAACTCGCACATAAGTGACATACTGGGCTGTCTAGACAGTTGTAGGAAGATTGTAACAGTGTGTGTCCCTCTGTTCCTCACAGTACAGGGAGACAGTAGATGAAACGGGCCTAAACACAGATTGGCCTAGAGAACATGAAGTCAATGTGTGGGGGGTGGAGGAATGTCATGTGCAAGTGGCAGACTTTCTATTGGGTGGTCTGTCTGTGTGTGGGCTGTGATGAGACAGAAGCTGCCATCCAGCCTCGCTCACTATGGGAACATCATGCCCCACTCATTCACATTGACATACAGTGGAAAAGTTCTGCTGGCATGTGTGTTTTACAAGTACCCATCCAGATATCTGACCTTGCTGTATATAAGTTGTGTACCATATTTAGCATGGTTCTGTACTGTAAAACATGCACATCGGATGACGAAGGTGATCCTACATCAAAGCATCAAGATAAAAATATGTTTTTTTTCCTTGTACTACTCAAAAAAGCAAGACTCTTAGAGTATATAGTGGTGTTGTTTGTGTATGTAAAGTAAGAGAGATAAAAAGATGATAGGGTGCTGGTTAGACATGAAGAGCATAAAAGGAAGGACAATAATATCCTGGACGGACTAGCATCCTTGCTCTGTAAGCTGCAGGCTTTTGAAATTAATGAATGCAATTTTACAGTATTCATAACATCCTTATCTAACAACAAAATCAGCATGAAAAATGTAGCCTAAATAGGATTGGAATTACAGGAAAAAACGTTGAGGGTCATCATTTTAATATCCTGGATCTTCAAATGGTATTATATTTTTTCATTTATAATTTTTTCATAGCCTCAGGATTAGGGGGGAACTCCTTATTATATATTCACCATTAATAATGCACCCCCACCTACCATCTCCTCACGCAGTGAAATAGGGGAAACACAGAGGAGGTGTTAAAAATACTGAAAGGGTAAAATTGAGAAATAAGGGCCAGCGAGAAAGAATAGAAATTTGATGAGGAGGATTCAGGAGGGAGGAGTTTGACAGATGGTGGGGTTTGTTCATGTTAATGAGCATCCAGAGATGGTGTGTGCGTGTGTGTATATGTTTTTTCTTCTGCTTTATTCATGACATTTACATCAGTTACACAAGGAGCACGGTTAGTCAGGATTTGGGCGACATCATGACCCCAGACTTTGGCACCAGCCTTTCTGTTAAGGCTAGAAGCTATAAAACGAACCAGTTTTTGTTCTATTTTATCTTCAACACCTCTTCCTTCTCTCTTTCAGTTCTCTGACCATCTATGGTGTAACCCAGGAGGATGAGGCAATATATCAATGTATTGCGGAGAACAGCGCAGGCTCCACACAAGCTAGCGCACGTCTGACCGTGCTGTGGGCGGACGGGTTGCCAGGTGTGCCCACTGATGTACACGCAAATGCCCTTTCTCCAACCTCAATTCAGGTGTCCTGGAAGGAGCCCACCCAAAACACTCAGGACATTATTGGATATGTGCTCCATATCCGCAGGACAGCTGGTAGGAAAACCACTTACTGTATAAACCAAAATTGTTTTCGGAGTTGTTCTTTCCTCATACTTCCCTTCCAACTTAGCCACACAATTATTTCTGCATCTATATTTTGATAAAGGCATAATTTAATATGGTTATTAAGCCATTTCCTCATGGGGTGTGCCGGCTGGTCAAGTAACTGATTTCAGGTTTATTAGGCTTATGGGAAACCCTGACATCACACACAAAATCAAACAAAATGTAATCCTCTCCAGCGCTGTATGTAAAACACTCTACAGTAAATCAATACCTTCATTTAAAGTGAACATGTACATTTTCAATGAAATACAGACTTAATTTAATCTTTGCTCACTGTCTTAAATAATAGAAAATCATTGAGATTAGGAGTCAGTAGCACATGATTGCCTTTTCTTGCCATTAGCTTTGCTGACAGTATATTTATGTATTTATTTAGGTGACACAAAAAGAGGACAGGCACTAGAAGGCTGTTCCTGAAAGCTCAGCACGAGCATGAATGTGTATTCAGATCTCTGTTCCTCTCTCCTGGGAAGCTTTAAAATTGCATGTTGATGTTTATCTGGAGCAAATACAACCGTGCAGCTGATCTGAGGCATTTACTGAAGTGCTCTTAAGTGTCCTCTGCTGAGCTTTCTCTTTCCACAGTATCTCTTTCTCTCTTTCCTCTGCGGTACCATCAGATTATCAGCCGAAGGGGCCGACCATTAGCCGCTGCTGTAATTTAGGTTTCAGGGACTCTGATACGCCTCGAAGAAAGACATCTAACTTTCATCAGTCTCGCAGCCCCACAGCACCTTGGGATTTGTTTTGTAGTCTGAGTCATTTATTATGTATATGTTCACTTGTAGCAATTGCACTTGAATTAATAATGGGGTGGACATAAGATTTACTGCAGCCATCAATATGCAGCTAACATTTAAGAGGTGAATTTGTTATGATGGATCTTTAACTTTCATTTCTTCATTCTCTCTCTCTCTCTCTCTCTCTCTCTCTCTCTCTCTCTCTCTCTCTCTCTTCTCTCTCTCTCTCTCTCTCTCTCTCGCTCTCGCTCTCGCTCTCGCTCTCTCTCTCGCTCTCATTCTCTCTGTCTCTCTTTCTTTTTCTTTCACCTTCACTCTTAACCCTCAGACCCAGTGGAGATGGAGTACCAGGAGGCTGTGAGTAAAACAACCTTACAGCAGGTGATCGGAGATCTGGAACCTTCCACCAGTTACAGCTTCTACGTGAAGGCTTACACGTCTCGCGGAGCCAGCAAAGCCTCTGAGATGGCTGTAGAGAGCACCTTGGGAGAAGGTATAAAAGCACATTTTAACACACACACGCTTGTTTTATTGAGCAATTATATAATTTCCAGTTATTTTATGAGTTGTTAATTACGTTTCCTCTAAAAAAGACACAAGGGGCTGATTACACCAGCAGTCTTCACCTAAAAAAACACATTGTGTTTCCATAGTGTAAGGAAAAAGTGTTTCCCACAGAGGTGTTTCTGACACAGCGCAGTATTGACAGTGTTGGAATACATTAAATCTGAGTCTCTGTGTTTGTTGTGTTTGCAGTTCCTGCCCCACCAGCACTCTTTACTAAGGTGATTAATTCTACGGTGGTTCAGGCCACATGGGAGCCCTCCGCTAAGATGGGCCAGCAGGAAGGATTCATCCTTTACTACCGTAAGGTCCCCATACCCCATTTCACCGGACCCCTCACCTTCCCACGAAACGTGACCCAGTACAACATCACTCAGTTGGGTAAGTCTGGGGTTTAGACCTGTGGGGAACTTCAGTCTTCATGATTTAGAAAGAAGTGGATCAAGTGTTATCAGAAATACAGATCTGAACACTTTTTTAGCTTGTTGCACGGCTCTTGACAGGCAGACAGATAAATGATCTGCTTTTTGTTCAAACACAATCATTACATACAGTACCAGTCAAATGTTTAGACATAATTGACAAAAATGTTTCTCATTTAAAAAATCTTTTAATCTAAAGGTGTATATTTCAATGTTTTAAATTACTTTTGTAGACAAAAATGTAATTGTCCCAACATATTATTTCCTTCAAACAGACAGTCAGAAACTAACATTTTATTTTAAAAATAAATAAAAAAAAGCAGCCAATAGGAGTCCTACACTGATAGACAAATTTCTTCAGTGCTGTATAAAAAGCTTCCCAGTTTAAGACCTTATGAAAAAATGCAAAGACAAATTTTGAAGACGCTAAAATATAACGGTGTTAATTTATTTTGGATGCTTTTAGTCACAACATAATTCCCATAGTTGCAATTGTGTTATTTCATGGTTTTGATGAGTGTTTTCCTTTGACTGGTAGTGTACACACAGTAGACAGAGCAATTGGTATAATTGTAACCAGGTTTTCAGGAAAAATTTGCAGGATTGATTTACATGTGGTCAAATTTGTGTCTGATTTTTCAGTGCAGTTGAGAATACTACATTCTTATTGTATGCATAATCAAATTAACCAAAATACTCAATGAACATGCAACATATCTTAGGCTCATTTATATTTCATAACACTGTTTTTGCCTCTCTCGGCAGACCCATCTTTTATTTATGAAATTAAGATTCTCGCTTTCAACCAGCATGGAGAGGGCAATGCCACCCTGCGTTTTGTATCTCTAAAGGAGTCGATGGAAAAATCAGGTAATTATTTTGATAGGCTTGTTCTTCCACTAGCCGTGTCCGTGTGTGGGTTTTGTAAAAGCTTCACATGCATGACTTATGTCACTGTGTTTTCTCCTGCAGTGCTGAATGCTCCTTGTGACTGTGTTAAAGATGAACAAAATAAGAGCTCCACCACAGGCATCATCATCGGCATTCACATCGGAGTCACCTGCATCATCTTCTGTCTTCTCTTCCTTATGTTCAGCTACAGAGGGAGGTAGGGAATCAATGCTGTCTGTGGTTTTACCACATGGGATACATTTTTGCAGTCTTCATCATGATAAATCAGTTTTTTTATGAGGGAAGGTTTAGCACAACCAGTAGAGAGGTTGGTAAATGGTTGTACTGTGGTCAAGAGGCGACTCTAATGTAAAAGGATGCAGAACCATCACATTGTACCATGTAGACTACAGTATATTGTGTGGTCCATCTCTCCAGTAACCCCAAGCATTTGGCTTGCACAGGCTTAGTGTAATAAACCTATTTGCTGTGGATGATAAGACTGCTTAAACCCCATGAAGAGCTTTTCTTGGGCTTGTTGGTTCTTATTGCTATCATTCCAGGACCAATTTCTTTTGTATATCTGTTAAACAAGGTTTCATTGGACACAGGCTTAGTGGAATCATTCTGTCGTTGCAGGTTGATGATGTGTAAAACCGTTCAGGCCTCCCGACAGGTGGGCCGTAACCCAGCAGCGGGAGCTGGGCTGGAGTCCTCCTCCTCCTCACATGGAGCTCTGGCCCTGAACGGCCCCCACAGGTTCAGCGCAGAGGGGAACGGCGGACCGCACGCTGCGAAAAACTGCACCGACTCCAATGAGATGGAGAGGCTCTTCTCAGGAACGTCCCACTTCTCTCATCCACCTGACGCCACCCACACGGTGAGCCTTAGGGGAAATGTATGCATTTATAGAAATGTGGATTGCATGCTTGTTCTTCTTCTTAGAGAGGACCTGTATGACTGTGTGAGATGTAAAGATGTATGGTTGGGGGCAAAGTCTGTGATAATGTCAATGTATCATTTAAAAATCCTATAACAATCTAGAAATATAATTCCTTTAGGTCCAATGCAAATAAAGGAGAAACAACTAAGTAAAAATAGCTAAATTACAATATATCAAAGTGTTAATAATTATGCCCTTGGCATGAAGAATACTGTGTATCAGATATCACTATAATATCATATGACACTGTTTTACACCCCTGGATAGACAAATATTTATGTATTTGAGTGTACTAAAAGTAAAAAGAAGAGTTAATTTGACCAAAATAACAAACTAATTAACAAATAACAAAAAGTTACACAATCTGTGTAAGAATCACAATCCTAAAATATCTTTTTAATGGGTTTTGGGAGGTCACACTAGACTTTTTGTTGCATCGTCTTTCTTTCATATGTATGCGAATGCAACATTAAGTTTCTGACCTGCGAATTCGTATCACATGACAACACGTGAGCAACAGAAGTTTGATGTGCTATGGCGTGACCTTTTCAGTTGAAGAAAACACTAATAATAATAAAAATAATGCGCTCTCCCATTTTGTACAAAACCTTTTCAGAATAACAAAAACAAGAAGAACAGTACAAATCTATCAAAATCCATCATGTGTTAATAAAAAACGTTTTTTTGTTTCTGCCCATATACCAGGGGTTTAGATAGAAGTTTCACAATTAAAAAGTCTAGTGAGACTGTCCTATTTGTCTACATTGGTACATATTTTTATGTAGGCTATAGACTGTCTGGTCAGATTCAGTCATAGTGTGTAAGCTTTTTATTTTTATTATTCTGTTTATTTTCAGATTGAGAGCTCTCTGGTCTCCTGTTCTTTCAATGATACTCAGATGTCCACCCTGCCCCTGGATGACTTCAGCCTCATGGAGGAGTGTGAGGTGCAGTTCCAACAGCGTCCAGCAGAGGGCCGACAGGATGAAGGCTGCTGAAGATATCCTCCTCTCAGACTCCTGTCCAACTCGGACTCCTGTCCAACTCAGGTCAACTGAAGTATTCACCTTTTTTAGTTCTGTGCAAAGATTATATTATTTGTAAGTAACGTTCCCTTTACGGGAATCACTGGACTGCATAATACTGAGGTCCCTCTGTCCTCCTAGTGGGTGAAGTTCTGTGATGGATAGCTATTATTTCTCATTGGTAGGTGAACAAAATGATATGTTTTTGTAGTCGCATCTGGCAGTGTGCAGAATTTCAGTCTCTACTAGTGTTGTTAAGTGATTTTATTTAGCAGTATTTTACCACATTTTATTTTAAATGCATTCATTGACCTGCTGCCTGTTATCAGCCTACCAATGGTTTGGCAAGCCCATCCAGCGGAGACAGAGACCTTCTACCAGGGATTTCAAACTATTCTCAGGATTTTTGTTTTCAGTGATATCAATGTTTTTTATTAGGTTTTAGCCTTCATGAAGACTTTAGAGTTGGCTGTGAACCTTAGGATTTGCCACAAAAAACCCTACCTCAGCTGGAATGAATGTGTTTTAGGAAGTCTCTGAGATCTGCATCTTGCTGTCTGTTCTGTTTCTATATACATCAAGCGTTCAGTCAAAAAGAAATAGGTGCTTCTCTACCTCAGATTTCAAGGACTGCCGTTCTCCTGCTCGCTGAAGCGAAACAAGAAAAAAATCCAACATATAGCACTTCCAAATGTTATAGTTAATGTTCTACCTCAAAATAACAATGTTGTTATTGTCGTCGTGGTTCTTCTCTCATATTGAAACATAGCGTGTGTTTGTGAGATACTGAGTTCACTATGTTGATGAATTGCTGTGTTTTGATATGTCAGTACCTCATGCCAATTGACAGATGACATTGTTGTATGAATTCTGCTTGTAAAGATGTTTTTATAATGTCCTAGTGTTCATGTAGGATTATATTTTGTTTCTTTGTTTGGTCCTGATCAGAGTATTTTTATTTTAATCATTGACTTGTTAAATTGGAAAGAGTTTTTAAGATAAACTGCACTGTTTTTAATGACTTCAGGATTAAATTAACGCTCTCAAAAAAATATTAAGTTGAGAGAAGCTGGACAAAACTATACAAATGATGTCCATGGGTATTTGGAGGGTTGGATCTTATGTGTTTGCATGATGACACGAACGAATGCTGTACACGTATATAAAACGTTCTGTTCAGAATGAAGCACATATGCTGTTTCTATGGGTGCTGATGTTATATTCAACAAAACTAAAAGGTTCTCTGTCCGTGATACTTAGTCACTGTTAATAAACATATCACATGTTGCTGTGATATTTCATCAAGAATAGAAATCAAATAAGCTTGGGTTGTGATTAGATACTAATCTCTCCAGCATCTTTAGAAACTAAACAATGTGGTCAGATGTGATGCACCCCCAGAAAGCTACAGCATACAAGCATCACTATGGAAAGACTTTGGAAAGACATTCTGGGATTCTGAACATTCCATTTGGAGCCAAAGTCAGACACTGAAGATTCATAACGCTTCTGTGTGGAGTTACACGTAATCTTTTTTATATACGGTACATACATCACGTGCCCATCCTCCATATCCTTTAATGCCTCACTGATCAGGGAGCACAAAGTGCATCAGACATACTGTACTGTACTGTATGCACACAACCACACATTCATCTGTTAGCAGAATACAAGTAGAGGGTCTGGCTTGCTTTTGATACACTGTTCAATTGCTGTTCACTGTGTGCTCAGCCACCCAATCCAAGACCAGCTGTTGAAAGTACCAGCAAGGTGTTCTGCCTCCTCTGATGTCCCGTAGTACTAAAGGTGCATATCTGTTTTTTAGTAACCTACCTCAATACAGCAGCCATGCTCTCAGGTCACTCCTGCTTGTTTGAGGAGATTGTATTTTTTGTACAGTATACACACACACACAATGTAATGTACATACACACATCGGTGGAGAACATCTCCTTTGGGCCCTTTATCAGATCAGTGATATAACAAACTCTCATACCCTTTGTGAATGTGATTTATTTTTCCCCTACATTGTGTTTCTTTACCAGATTGTCATATTTATTCCACCTCGTTCAGATGTCCGAGACTTAGACTTAGTAGTGGGATTTAAAGGCCTCGCATCCAACTTCTATAAGTTTTGCCACCTTCATACTGTACAGTATGTGATCGTCATCAGGAGTGTGTATGTAGATAATAAGTTACATTTGCTTATTTTTAACTTTCATAATACCCAGTAGTTCTAAAATCAATCTTGAAATCAAGAAATGGACATAATCAAAACAGTTGTTTATATAAAACATAATCCTGTAACTACTGGATCCCAAATTGCACACTATATTACAGTGTAGAAATGACTCAGACAATGTGCTGTATATTTATTGTGCCGAAATGCATTTTAGTGTTGGCGATGGAAACCGTAGGTACTTTTGTGTTGTCTGTATACAGATACGTGCTCACTTTTTTGACTGTGTTTAATAGAAGTAAATTAACAACTGAAGGTTGATGCGCTTTGCTGTTGAGCTTTGTCCCTATTTCTGAAAGTTTCTATGAAATATCTATTGTACAGTTTTGGTGCTCTTGACATTCCTGTGATATCAATATTATAAGAAGAAATGGGTTTACTTGTTGTATAATGCAATACAAACAATTGTCAATGCCTCAATGCGGTTACATTTCCAAACGTTACAACATATGTCATCTGAAGGTTAATGCACTTTTTAATTGTTTTCTCATGGATTTGGCTTTTAAGGTCATGTGATTTTTGTTTCTGAACTATTTGAAAAAAGTGTTTTGTCAGACTGTAGTAGAAAGGCAGAATGTATACAGTAAGATTACAAAATGTGGAAATCTGTGTTTATGCTATAGGGTAGTTTGTTTGGTAACAATGTTTGGCCACACATAGACAACTGTTCATTTCAGCTGTGATTGTCAGATCTTTATCTTTGCTTGCATTAGCTGTTACTGATGTTTTGACCAGCCACCCCAGACGTTATATTGTCTTCTATTTGATTTACCTCATTTTCCAAAGAAAAAAAAAATCTTTAGCGAGACTCATCCTGAACTTCCATGTGTCTTATTCTTCCTCTGTGACACTGTAAAACCCCATTCAGTCCTCTTAAAGGGGGACCTTTAGCACTTAAAACAAAAAATGCATTTAACATAGAATAACTTCTTATCATAAAAAGTCTGTTACTGTGATAAAGCAAAAGGTCCACAGGATCTCCGCTCTTTTCGTAATATCTTTCGTAATGAAATCTTTGTTTTCATTCAATATTTATAGCAGTTTTTAGTTCGGATACATATAAGAACAAAGAAGCAAAATGGCCTCTTGTCTCCAGAGCCCACGTCACGCACATGCATACACGCGTGCGCTGTCACATCCCTGTAAAGAAAGACATGTTTGTGTCAGCATTAGTCCTGCATCCCAGATTTCCCCAGGGAGACTCGAGATGAAGCATTAACATGTAGCAGCCTCGGCTCCCAGCAGCGCTATGGCAACACTGACCTATTCAGAGCGGCAGAAAGTTCAAACTTTGAATGTGTAAAACAAACATGGTTTTGTGTGGGGTAATATGCACCAGTTTCAGTCTGTTAAGCCTCTTTCAGGACAGGGATTACATGGGTGAGAGTTTTCGCTTCACTTGCCTTTCGCGCTACGAGGTGATGCTACAGCAGCATGACTGAGAAGAGTTTATCACTCTGTTTCACAAGTTAACACACACGATGGCTTAAAACACTGTGTTGTTTTTCACCTCGTGTAATGCAGCCTACCTTTATCACGAATGTCAAAATACTGCTGGTTCAGCTGACACGGGGTCTAAAAACGAGCAGGGACTTTTGTTACTGTCTAGATGAATACTGTCAACATGACTGGGATCTATTTCACCCTGAAATCAAAAGATAAAAATAATAGATTTTGCTTAAAGAATGTGAATGTCTGTTTTAGGACAATTAAGATATTTTGGATTGTGATAGTCACAAAATTGCAGGGAATTACAATAAAGTGCAGACATATTCTATTAATGAGAAATTTGGAAGGAAATGTACTTACCTGTCAAGAATGTCATAATAGAGAAAACCATACTGGTCATTTGTTTGGCAGTGAAACATCGATGTGGTTTTAGTGCTACTGTGTGCTGACAATTAAATTTGCTTTCATTAAAGAAAAATTCCTTCATTATTGTTATCTTAAGTTTTGTGGACTGGATCTTTGGCATGACGCAAGTATAGAAAACTTAGGAGGCAAGCAGGCTTGAGGCTGTTTTTTGTTAAAGCACCTGAATTCTTGAACAAAAATTTTTGTTTTTATCTAATTTATCTATAAGAAGTGACTTGTAATTTCTTTGGGGAAAACTCCTTTGTGAACAGTACTGTAAATGATTTGTGCAGAAAGTTACTGGATTTAATATTCTGGCTGGTTATGAAGTGAAAGATTCTTCAGTATAACATTTCTCAGACACAGCTGCTAGAAGATAAGTCAACAGTTTCATGCTACTTTAACATATCCTATGAATAATCATTGGAAATAGTATGATAGTCTAATATTTGTTAAATGTTTATTTACACTGCTGCTCACTTACCTGCTTGGCTTAGTTAGGTGTTTTACTGTAAACGTAACAAACACAGAGAATTTATTGTGTGTACAGTAAATGACAGGACAACAAAGATGCAGTCCATAGACCTTAAGCTGAAAAATCATGGAAAAATGTCTTTAACATTTTTATTGTACAGATGTACATTATTCAGTTGTCAGTTGTTAAGATCACACTGATCAAAAACGATAAACCCAGGTTTCATTAATGACAGTCAGGAAGCCCAATATGCTAAAAAGCCTTGACTGGTATTAACTGCTCTGCATTCGAGTCTGTGTTGTGTCTAATTTGATCTCTTACATGTATCAAAGCTTTTCTTTTGTTAATTATACTGGTAGGCTGTCACATCTGTAAAACGGTTCATGTCAAAACCACTTGTCAAAGAAAATATTGTTTTATTTCCTTACTGTATGGTGCTATTTCTGTCCATGTTGTGTATCACATGATGATGGTTACATAGCGGTTTGTGTATGTTTATCTTGTTCTTATTTTTGTATATTAAAACTCCTCTTCTAAATACTTCCTCTAGTTATATTGCATCTGAATTGTAAAGTTTTAACATTTTGCAAGGACTTCAAAGAATGACATGCAGTCAGAATTTGTGTTTTTTTTTTAAGCAAAAAGTGCATCGCTGTATTTATGTATAGCTAGTTATTTATAATAACTGTGTATAGCTACTTAACCACCTTCAGAGAAGCATATGATTATGGAAATATAACACACTTACAGTTAGCACAGTGTGACTCTCTCTACAGTCTGCTGTACAAACTTTAATTCTGAAGCACAGCAGGGGTTCAGGCAGTGCCTGGGGAAAACTCAAACCCTTGCTGTTATGCTGCGTATGGTTTTTCAGTGTGTGGTTAGCAACATCATCCAGTCTCTACCCATCACAGCGCATGTTTTAGAGGAAGTGATGAGAGCACAATAGTTTACATTAAGCTTGGCAGGTGTGTGAGGTGTGTGTTACCTCTTTACCTGCTCTCTGTAATGCAGGTCCAGATAAAAATTGTGTTTCCACAGCATTTGTCAAAGAACACTATGATTCTTCTGGTTTGTCTTCTCCAAATCTGATGTTTGTAATTCTTATTGGCCACAAATGGTCACTGTTGTGTATGTACATATGCATATATTTGTATGTGTATATGTATATTTATATAAAGCAAAGAATAATAGACCGTTTTTAGTGGTTTGTATTGTTTTGAGGTTCATTGTGAGACACCGATTAAATAAAGTCAATAACAGTGATGACAATAAACTAGTTCTAGTTTTTAAAAACATTGTTTTAGTTCTTTGTGTGTGTATCTGTTGTATAATATGTATCTATCGTTTTTCTGTGTGTTTGGAAATGTGTGATTTCCTTTGTCAGCTTTCTGAAATAACTGCTAATTGACTTGCCGCACTAACCGCAGTGTTCGGTATATTGCACATGGATTGATTACACTGCATGTGGAAATTCATGAATAATTTACCCGTATACACTGGCAGAAACATTTATCAGACTTCAGTTCCCAGAGATTGCAACTTTGTCTTGCAATATTGCTGGTCTCAAACCTCCACTCTTAACACTTATACTTTTCGACTGAGCATTATCAAAGATATGCATTTTGCTTGCAAATGAAAAGACAGCTATTAAACCCCTTTTGCTTTTACATTTCATGTTAACTCAGTCAATACCAGATTAATTAACATCATTCTTTAATTAACGAAAAAAAACTAAATATCCTTTTTATACATCTAGACATTACTGTACATTTTAACAATATCCCAAATCCTTAATTCTGTTTAATCATTAGTCTTGACTTTATGACTCTATTTATATAACTGTAAAAAAACCTTTGTTTATATTTATTATTTTTAGTATTTATTAAAATAAACACTTCTGCCTTCCTGTACCAAGAAGAAAAATAAAATGTAGAGCATTTGATCTCTAATCACATTTAATGCTGCAGCTTACACACTGAACTGACATGATGACTCCCACTCAGTCAAAAGAACCATGAGATCATATACATATGTGGTGTAATTCAAAAACACAAATTAGTCTAATCACCCTCAAAAACACTCCCACCCACATCAAATCTGACATTAATGGATCTATTAGTCTATAAATGGCTTCCAGCTTCTGCAGTACCCACAATTTTCTGTAAGTACCACACAAATCAATCTTAATAACTGAAGAAACTGCAAAAGTATGTGAATGGACTTTAGTTTGCAATCCATAATTTTAATAGGCTGTCAAGTTGGACTTTTTTAATACCTTTTAAAGCTTTACTTTATTTATATGTAGTTTAAAGTGTATACACTACGAACTTAGACATAAGCTGTGTCCGAAACCACTCCCTATCCCCTATATAGTGCACTATATCGGGTGTCGGCCATTTTGTAGTGCCGTCCGAATTCTGAGTGAACGAGGTCATTCGTTCACTACTTTTTACCCACAATCCTCTCTGATTTCGAGTGTACAACCGATGTACACTCGTTGAAGCGCCATTTCCCAAAATCCAACGCGAGGCGGCGATAGAGCGTAAAAGAAAAAGAAATATGGACGGAGGATACTGTGACTGGAAACCCGCCAAAATAATGTTTTAAAATAACATGTGCTCATACACTTGTGTAAGTTCTTATTGTTCTTATTGATTTTTTTTTAATGATTTTTTTTTCAAATTATATTAATATTCTGTGTTATATATTTATACTGTATGAACAAATAAATGTGATGGATAGTTGTTTTTATTCTCCCTTATTTTTAAATATAATACAACATAAATAAACATGACAAGCGTTTTTTTCCCCCTTTTTAATATCAAATAATACAATAAACGTGACAAGTGAACAGTGACACACAATTCATAAAGCCAAACAATTACAGATGGGAAGGCGTATGTTAATGACGAAATTGTCTGTGCACTCTGGCGCATGCTATTTAGGTCAGCGTCCGAATACGCTCACTGGTTTTCGTTCACTCTTTGCTGATATAGTGCACTCAACTGCCATACACTCTATAGGAATGAGTGAATGAGGGAACGAGTGAGCGGTTTCGGACACATCTATACAGTACAGTAAGTATTCAGATCTGTACTGCTCTCTTTTTCCATCCAAATATTGAACAACATCATCTGGTAAGTACTGTGAAGTACTCAAGTAACTGCTGGGTATTTTTGCATATAGGCAATACCAAGACTAATACTTTACTAAATTCTCTTCTTATAGATTGGATGCCTGCGGAGAAGTCACTGACCTGAGCTATTGGACCCGCCTTTCTTTTTGCATGGTATAGAGATGATTTTCATCAGATTTTCATTCATGATGATTGTCATCAGCATAATCATTTAAATAGAGTTCCAGAGCATTATTGTTATCCGAGGTGGGTTTTAAAGTTTTTTCTGATAAAGTGTCTTTTACATATAACATTAGCAGATAAGGCTATTCTATACTGTATATTGGCCCAGGAAAATCTTTTGTCCAATGTGCATTAGTTTACACCACAGCCATCATTTGCTGCATGTTATTGTTATTATTATAATTTTAATTTGATTAAGTGAGGAAACAAAAAATGGTGTTATATAGCACTAAAAGTGGTTCTTTATCATAATCTTAGGGGAACCACTTTTAGTGCTATATAACACCTCAAATAGTGATATGTAGGACCAATAAAGGTTCCATATAGCACCTTAACCACTCCAAAGAACCACTGAGGAACCACTGAAGAACCAGGGCTTCACAGGTTCTTTATATGCTAGTGGTGCTATATAGCGCTTCTATTTCACCAAAAAAGGTGATGTATAGAACTTAAAGTGGTGCTATATAGCACTTAATGTGGTTCCCCTATGATTACGAGCAAAGAACCACTGAAGCACCATTTGTTTTTAGAGTGTATGTGAATGTGCTGTAAATCAGAGCAAACATGGAAGCTCACTACTAAGATGCCTGTTCTCAAGACACAAACACCCACAGTTGTGCAGAATGACCCAGACTGCCCATATAAACCATTGAAACCCAACACTGGTCAGATCGCCTTCACTGGGCCCCTCTGACCCTGTAATTCAGAGCTGGGCTATGTATAAAAAAGGCGGGGCACAGCTGTCTTTTGGCTTTTTGCTGCTCAAAGGGAAACATGCAAGAGGTAAGCGGGGGTCAAAGTTCAGATGAACGTATTTTCATGCCCACCTCTTTCTCTGAAGTTTTTTTTCTTTTTCCCTATTTTATAGCTTCCAGATCTCCCAGCCGTAACACGGTTCCCAGGTGACCACAAGAAGGGGGAGAAAACATCCTTCTTACATGTTGCTAATAATCAAAAGCAGCCATGCGGCTCCTGTTGCTCTGATAGGAGCTCTGTCAGTGTGTGTGACTGTATTTGTATGTTTGTGCTTGAAAATATGAGCATGTCTGGGGGTGCTTTGTGGTAGTGACCACAAACCAAGCGCATTTTATATGACGTGTGCCTTTATTTTATCCAGTACTTCCTAGATAGCAACTTTGTGTGTGTGGCTGTTTGTATTTACAATATAATTGTCAAGTATAAAGTAATTAAGCACTAAAAGATTAGCAGAATTCATTTCCTCACAGAAAACGAAATACAGGAAGCAAGGAGTGCACCCAGGGAGTCGCTTAAAGCTGCTCCAGAAGAAAACTATTATATATATTTGGCAGAAATAAATCCACTGACCTTTATTGAGGCTGTAATAGATGGAATGCTGATTCCACAGAGATCCATGTGTTCACACACACACACGTCTATTGTACGTTCCTAAGCACACTATATGATCAAATCCCAATGCACAAACATGCCATAAACCTGTGCACTTTTACAGACACACAGAATCTTTTAGCCCCTCAGGACAAACGAAGGAGCAGAGAGGTGATGGGGGAGGGTATGAGCATCCTGGGTACCTGACAGCAGTCGTGTGTGAAAAAGGACAAAGCATTTAGAGAATAAGAGAATGCGTGTCTGGATTTGATTGCACTTCTGAGGTAGGCCTAAGTTTGTTTTTTTGGCTTTGCAAATATAGAAGAACATGTCAAAAACTTTAATAAACATTTTTTTGTCCTCAATACTTAAACCTGCTCATAAATATGCTTTAGCCTAGTTCAGGGGATAAAAGTCTCATTGGTATGAAATCACCTAAATGTTTATGAAATTTTCTCAATTCAAACCTGTGCAACAAACCTGTATATGTCATTGAAAGGACTGTAGCTGTGCAGAATGTCACATTTAAGTCCCAGGGATCAAAAGTTGCTTTCACACAATAAAATGATAACGGTTATTTAGTCTTTATTGGACCCTCAGTAACATTTTTCCAATTCATTCCTACAGGGCCAATCATACTCCTTTGTGTGCAGGTAAAATTGCTTTTTCTTGACATGTTTCTGCTAGAGAGGGAAAGAATAAAGGTTGTGCTGCAGTGTGGAACACATCAATGACGAAAATATAGAGCATAAAGTGAAATGTGGGGAAAGCGGTTAATCCGTATGCTCTGTGTAAACACATTTATCAATATGGATGCACAAAACATTAAAGTCCCAGGATGCAACTGCCATCTCCAACTGTCTCTGTCTTTTGTTCTTTCTGTTTTGGAGCAAAACCATCTCCAGAGAGAAGCAAGAGCTGGAAAACCCACAAATCCTCCTGAGAGTCCACAGTGTCGCCACATATGTCTGAGTACCAGTCACTGGTTTCTCTGTGTGTACCTACTTAACAATCCTTTAGAGACAAATTTGTGATCAAAGGTGAGCTAAATCTGACACCGTTCTCCTTCTGGGGACATTTAGGATGTTCTCATTTGTAAAACAAATGTAGTAGTTCGTAAAGCCACATTTAGTTCAAGTCAAGTTAAGGATACATTATAATGAAAAAAATCATTTAATGATTATGATTAAATAATAGTTCAAAATGTAACATTATTTTCATTTAATGTATGTCCTTAATATTTTAAAAGCAATACGTCACTCGAGGCTTTTTGTGAATTGTATTGTATTGTGAATAAAGTCACCGCTGCAGACACTCTTGCTTTTAGCATTTTAGAGTAAATAAATCCATTACAGTCAAAAATGATCTCAACCATGAAATTATTTAGTCTGTGGTATTGTCTTTTATTCACTAATGGGTTAGCATTACCCATTACTAAAATAATAACTACAGAGACCTATTCATTTACCTGACAGACTAGATGGAAACGTTCAGTCTCTTTGTCTCTTGTTTCTCAGATATCTTCCCTCAGTCGGGCTCCTGTCCATCATTACACAACTTTGATGCCCCTGCATAAAAACATAAGATCTACAGTATGAATGTTAATTTGCAATTTGTTAGTCTATTTTTTAAGCCCCCTATGATGGACTGGCCACCTGTCCTAGGTTTTTCCCTGCATTTTTCTGGAAATATGCTGGTATACAGGATTTTTTTAAAATAAAAAAAATTAAATGTATAAACATTTAAGATTATGCTTGACACACCAAACTTCTTACTAGCAATAGAGAGGGAATCTTTTTCCTGTGCACATGCAAGGAAAGCACAGAGCCACAGGAGCACAACGTGAGACACATGGTAGCTTTGTGATAACGCTTCCCTCAGTAGAACTGAAATTTGGTGAGGTAAAGAAAGCAAGAGCATAAAGAGAAGAATGATAAAGTGTGTACAGAATTAATGGAAGTTCTCTTTTTGTAGCTGTGCTCTTGTTTCCTCCACCAGGTTACAAATCTTCACAAGATTCACCTGGAGGGAACATCTGCTTCCTGTGAAAAACAAGCTTCGCTGCAATGACAAAGGAGCTTCCTATAGCACCCAGGAGAGCAGTATGATGGGATGTCTCTCCAAAGGCCTCACAAACCAGCTACCTGCTGAACACAGAAACGCAAGATACATTTTTACAGGTTTTAATGTAATCAGTCAATTTGGATCATACCTCTTAATCAAAGTCAATCACATTCTTGACCCTGCATTATATACGATCTATTTAAACTTTCTGGAATTTCTAAAAGTAGATTGAGAGCAGATAGTGGGTGGGCATCACTTTAAGTGTTCCCTGTCACTAATTCTAAGAGCTGGGGCTGGGGTACATGCTAGAAGGTCATGGCAAAGTAAAGAGGAATATGGTTGTTTGCCCAGCTGTCTATGGGGGTGCTGGGATTTAGAAAGATGGATGAGTTGTCATGACCTTCTTCATATAAAGTTGACAAAAGCGCTTGCATCATACATTGGAGTAGGTCTGTGTG
Organism: Beaufortia kweichowensis; assembly: GCA_019155185.1. Lineage (NCBI taxonomy): Eukaryota > Metazoa > Chordata > Actinopteri > Cypriniformes > Gastromyzontidae > Beaufortia > Beaufortia kweichowensis. The sequence goes on from CM032794.1 coordinate 14,149,726, forward strand.
AGAGAGAGAAAGAAAGAGAGGCACGATCTGCCCCCTCACAGTGGCTCATGGTGTGCTAGTATTGCTTTCATAAGCAGCAGGTCTTTCTTTACCCCCTGCCATGCCACTCTCTTATCTCATCCTCTCCACTTTTCAGTGTCCCTGTATGGTCCATGTCTCCTCCCCTTTAAAGCCGCCCTCACCCAGAGACAAACTAATCTGCTCAAAGCCTTGGCGTCCCATGGCATTTCTCCTTGTTCAACTTCTCCGTAAATCCTCTTGTCTGTTTTGTTTGCCTTTCCATCTTCAGAATAAACAATTGACCACTTGCTGCACATATTTAAAGCTTACATACAATCCACAAGCTAACCAGTATGTGAGGGCAATGCATTTTTCTTAGTACTTATGATAAAAGCATATTAAGCATATGTATTTATAGTTACACTCTGGAAATATGGATTAGGCATAGTACACATTCATCGTGTGTAGACGTTGTCTTCTCTTTTTCTTAATGGTGTGTTTACTAAAATGAAGTGCTGATGTTTTGTTCTGTTATTTAAAGGACAACAATATACTGTTTCAGTCAGTCAGTATGTTATAAAAATGCTCAAGAAAGGGAAAGATCAGAAGACAAGGAAAAGGAGAGAGAGCGAATGTGTAAAAGAGGCTACTGTCACCGAGGCGTAAGGTCGTTCAATTCCTGGATTTCTATATGAATCTAATGAGGATTTATTGCATCACATTGCATCATCTTCCATGGTGGTTTTATGGCCGCTGATATTATGTTGCAATGCCATAAAATTTCTTTTACGGCATCCCCACCAGGGATTCATGTGTGAGCATCCATTCTCCGCTGAAGGTTAAGATGTGGTTAGTTTAAGATCTTTAAGCATGTGACCTGGTTCCATACATCAATGGTTTGAACATTACATTACCATCCAGGTCAATAGTGATTAACTTTCACAGGACTCATGTTGGGGACCCGGTTTGACTATTAGTCCCTGAATCAATATCAAGTCTTTAAATAACCAGTTCTTGATTGAGAAGATATCAAGTCTCATTGTTTTTATTTTTATATAGAATACATTATATAGAAAACTAAATACAGGTACAAGCATCCTCCTGTTTTTAGCATCCTGTTTTTAGATTTGATTTCTTATTTATATTTGTTGTTGTTGTTGTAAGAATTAGTCAGGTCAATGTGTAGTCTCACGCTGTTTTTCAGCTCACACTGTAGTCACATCAGACTTGTTATGAATGAAGAAAACCAAGTGAGACGTGAGCAGAAGGTCACTGCCACCTGCTGGATAAAAGCGGAAACGCAACGCTTGTTCAATTAAAATTAATTAATTTCGTAACACAAATTGATTACTCAGTATTTAAATGTATAAATACATTGTAACCAGGATACCTTAAATGTAATCAGTAATGCACACATTCATTAATTTATTACAATTTTCATGTATTCATTTGTTTAGAAAACTCAAAACAGAATTGCTCTGATCCATATTATTTTGTATTTGTATATTGTACTATCCCCCGTTTGTATTATGTTTCTATTTATATTGTTTGTGTCTGACTGTCTGTCTCGATGTTATAATAGAATGAAAAATATCTGGCTTATTTTTTGTTTATTAATAACATTAATTCACACTTTTTCAACCAACCTCTTTGGGCTAATTCAATGTGAATTAGCCTTTAGAATGTTGTTGAATATTGTTGTTTGTTCATGTTTGTTGTTGCTTGTTGGCATTTGTTATATCGGGTTGGTTTAGCCTGTATACATACTCCTTACTTGGAGCTCCATCAGTGTAATAGAATTTTCTGCCCATCCCTTTTTGTCTGCATGTTACCATTAATAATAACTACATCATTTAGTCTATTTAAAGGAGCAGGATTAAGAGGAATCACTTCACAGTACAGGAGTCACATGTCAAAATTCCCCTTTTACTCTTGACTTTATCACTGAACTGAATTGCTGCTATTAGTGTATTAATACAGCTGAGTGCACAGCCCTGAAAATATAACTGAGAGCACAGTGAGTAAGTACTGTTTCTCTACACGCATGTAAAACCACCCAACTATTCATGTGAATTAAGATCATAAAGATCTAATCCTTTAAAAGTGCTGGGAATAGCAAATGGCTTTAGTATAGCTTTCCTTACACTGTGTGAGACAGTCACACAATCATTTATATTTAAATCAAGCTGCTGCTCATCATAAATTTAACCTAAATCACAAAGTTTCTCATCCATTCTTATCTATAATCATTATCTATTGTTACAAAACATTATTATTAAATAGGCTAATGATAGTTAATATTCACAGGCACTGTAATATCTAATGGCACAGCTATGTTTATGTCTTCTGCAGTTATGTACATGTATATTTTTTCAACACATGTCATATTCAGGCCATGCAAAGGCCATGCATATTCATGCGTGTCATATTCGGGTCATGCAAACGTATGTCTGCTTCTATGTCATTCATTTCATCTCTGTTCCCTCCTCTCAGCCTCAGATTTAGGCCACTGTGCCCAAGGTGGGTTTGAGCTGTACTGGCCGTTTGCTTTGTTAAGACATGCAGAGGAGCCGCAGGCTGTACTGGGAACCTGTCGGCACCATTCAAGCCAACAGTCACTCACTGTCCAGGGAGCTACAGCCTGATGTTCCTCTGGAGAACACAACACCTCGGTACCACCTTCTCTTCTTTTATGATCCATTCTCCTCTCATCCCTTTTGCATCTCTTACTGCAAGCAATACAGTATTAAATGCAAATTTAGCACTTACATATAGTACTGTAAAAATACAGTTGTACAACCTCAAACAAAAAGCACATTACCAGATACTCAAAACCGAAGTCAATGAAATGAAGTCAGAATTCATTCTGTCTCAGCATCACGTCTTCATGCTGGGTCCACTGGGGTGGTGTTTAGTGTTTCTGTATTTAGCAATACAGAAAAACTGTAATGATCCAGGAGTCCATTATTAATAAATATAACAAACAAACCCTGGTGCAGTCATAGTGACTGACAAAATCCTTAACCTGTGGCAATATTACTATACAGCCACTCATGGCTTAATGTGAGAGAAATAACCATTGCATATGGTTATTTTGTGTAATACATTTCAGTTGTAGCTTATTGATCTACAGGGAGGGCGGATACTGTAAATGTGAATACTGTCACCACCGTGGGGAGAAATATTCTGTATATATGGAGACATGAGAAGCTTTGGAGAGAAATGTGTGTGAGTGTGAGTTTGTCCTTGTGCTGGATTGTATGCTCAAACAGCTCATCCTTGCCTTATTTGCTTGCTTTGCCCCACCATCAGGATTTTTTACCATATACATGTGTGTATAGTCTATGCGTGAGTTGAATTTTGTCTGTGCTTTTACAGACAAATGAAAATGTCTTTGTTTTGTCCTTGTGCATTAAGGTGGAGTGATGCGCATATACCGATAATTCTGGAGGTATGCATGTGCATGTGTTTTGAGGTCATGTTTAGACAAATAAGACGCTCTCTAGGCAGCTGTTGACTGAAATAAGGAAACCGCTGTGAGAGACCTTTCCAGTTCAAAACACACAATCCATTACTCGCTACTCTGATCAAATATTCTCTGTTTTTTCAGCAGGGTTGAAGTGAGGGAAGATGCTTTCCATTCATTTAGATCATTTCTGCCAGTTTCTATCCTCGTCTTAGAGGTAATGTTAGTGTACTGTATGTATTGATGCGCTGTGCTGGTATGTGTATGTAAATATATGTGCGTGCTGTATATATGGAGACATGATGGCGTAGAAATGTGATCACGTTCACAGGGGGATGAAGTTGTCTGTTTTCTCTGCTCTAATCGATGAACTGTCACTCCTTTCCGCTTTAAACCTGATGCTCTGACATATCCCATCACGTTGTTTGGTACAGACTCGATAAACAAGGCAGTAGACAAGCGTGATGGGCTGAAATCTAGGCTTGATTTTATTGATACTTCTGCAAATAAATGGAAAAGCATGATTTGCGAACAGGACATCACGCTTCAAGAATATATTAAAGGTAAGCTCTACACCTGAAGACAATGAACATTTATTTGACATGTGAAACACAATTTACATGTGTTTGCACATGTAAAGGTGCAGTTCACCCAAAAATGACAATTCTGCTCTAAATCCATTTCTTTACCTGTAACACAAAAGAAATGATTGATGCTGCTCTTTTTTTTTTTCATGTAATTAAAGTTTATGCTGTCAGTCACTAATATTATGCTTGACAGACATTTTATTTATGGGTGAATTATCCCTTTAGGGACAACATGGCACATCAAACCCTGACAGGAATCCATCCTACACTGAATATGATCTATACATTTTCTGACATAAGACCCTAAACTGCCTACTGATTGCTTGACAGTATAACATGAAATTAACACTGCAAAGCAATATATCCGCTGTAAAAATTAAATGTGATAGCTCATTTCCTTCCCACAGTCCAAAACCCAATTGACTTAATAGCATGTTTCTGGATTGTCAGACACATTTACCATGCTAATTGGAAATGACTAGCAGAGAGCATATGAGGATATTTGGAGGAAATTACAGAAGCAGAGGGAGGTGTGACAAAATTGTCATTTTTTTCAAGGTTAGATCATCTACAGACTGTCCCCCTACCCTCAATCCTCCCCCCAAAGCTTCCTGCTTTCTAGATGAGGAATCAATGTCATTTTGCCCAGTGGACTCTGTGTCGCCTGTCTTCCTCGTGCCTTTCATCACATACCTCACAGAGGAATAAGACACTCCTCCAATCAATTCACCTTCTGCCCTCTATTTGAACGATTTTGACGTAAATCAAAGAGCTGGGCAGCGCACATCCTTAGAGACACAAACATGCATTTGTTCTCCAGATGGCTTCATAACATGCCACACAAACATCTCACAAGAGAGCAGATTAAAACACCAGCTTCTAATTCAATCTTTTTATATTAGAAACATTTCATTAAATGCCTTGTGTATATCTGCAAACAATCTTTTAGCTAATAGATATATATTTTTTCAAATTCTACTCTGATACTGTTCATGTTGAACATTAATATTGCACTATTTAATCTCTTTACAGAACAATAATTAAAACAAACCACACAAATACAGCCTTTAGTATTGGCTTTGATATTGTGTTTCCAATATTTTAAATTTAATATACATATAGTCTGTTTTTCTTATGTGTTGTGTGCACTTGTTTAAGACATTAGACAGCAAAGGTCATATCATTAGTGTCCATGGCAGCAGGCAGTGTGCCTGTAAAGCATGCCTATCTCTTCATAGAAAATCCATCATGATTAATTGATCATTACTGAGCGATTGCAAATTGTTCAGGGAATATACCCCCGTTGTGAGATCAATTAGCCTTTGCGACCAAGGCTGTGAATTGACTAACCCAGATCCGGCCTCTGAACCTGTAGTTACTGAAATGGCACTGTGATCAATTAGAAAAATAGAAAATGGCAGCTGACTAAATGGAGGACAGTGGTATTAATTATATCCTTGTTTTGGTGATGGTGTAATGATTGGGCAGTCAACAGTTATTGAATCGTAAAATTCTGCTGAAAGAAAGAAGCTCCTTTTCTTAAGTCTGAGCAGACATAAGAAAACACAAAGGCAAAGAAGGATAGAGAATGTGGGTGTAAGATAAGAGGACAGTAAATGTGCTGTGGGTGAAGAGGGTGAATACTGATGTGTTCGTAGAATGATTCTCTCAGAGGGCAAAGAATACAGTCAGAGCAGGTCAGAGGACTTACTCAATCAGCCGTATGTGTCGGGTCTGCTTAAGGAGCTAACAGGAACAAAATAAAAGACTTTAAGAAGTAATCTAATAGATAATGGACTCTGGTTGGAACTGGGATGGTAAAAATCAATGTTGGGTCAGACTGAATGAAAAAAAAACATATTCTCCTCAGCCTAAACCAAACACAAAGGAATAAACTGTTAATTCATAAACATACTGTAGATCTGTATACACATACTCTATGTTCTTCCCTTGTCTGAATTTTGTTACCCATATATATATGCAAATGTAGAAAAACACCTATGCATTATTTTGTGAGAATGTGTCAGTCATGTAAAAACACATGCACAGTGTGTATGATTGAAACATTTTGACTTTATCAGTTTTGACAGCACCTGTAATTTGTTCTTACAAAGAAAGCGAAACGCAGCAGCTGGTCATGCTGTTCTGTCAGAGATTATGGCAGGGGAAATGAGAAACTGAGAGTAACAGCTTTATCAATCTCACTGCAAATGTAGTCAGTTTAATAAAACATTCTAATGCATCTACATTTTGCTGTTATGTAAATAAACATGTTAAAAATATGAATAAGGTTAACAAGGAATTGTATAACGTAACACTGAATTCCCAATTTTCCTCTCTGAGCTTTCCTGATTAACATACGCTTTCCATTGTAATTGCTAGTAATTCTCCACCAGGTCCCATCTTCACAATGGCATTCAGGAGACACATTCCTTGTCTCAATTTACACACCTGCTGCCTGAAAGAACCTCTTACGTTCCATCTAATGACTGAAATAAAATACAGATCACCAGGTCACCAGTTCAAAAGTGAATTCAATCACGGTTGTAATATGATACCTGCACAATATTACTATATAAAACGGACAGAACCGGAAAGATTGCTGGCCAGTGAGAATGTGGGGGACAAAAGGTAACTAATTGAGAGAAGATGACTGAGAGTTTAATTTGCTGTTTAAAATGTCCTTCTCGTAATTCCCAGAGTCTCAACCCCTAAAAGATGCATTGAGGAGATTCAGGGAATCATGTTCTCTATAGAGAGACGGGGACCAGATGGAGTCTATGGAAAGAGAATTGAGTGTTCATTGTAGTGGAGAAGGAGCAACAGGACAAAAGTAAAAGAAAACCAAAAAGGTCAAGAGAATCAAATACACTAGAGTTCTTCTACTTCATACAATGTAACACTGCATGCTTCAGTTGCAGATGAATAGTCCCAGGAACACATTTCTATGGCCCTATAATTTTTTGTTACATAAGTGAACAAAAGTGCAACCAAGGCACCAAGAATTTAACATCGAAAACAAGATTTATTTCACTCACTTACTGCTTTCTGTCTTGTAATTTAACTTGGTTGCTGAGAGCTTCTTGCTGAGCTATTTATTAATTTAATTATTATCAATTAGCTCCTTATCTAAAAAATACAGATGGATTCATACAGTATTCAGTGGCGTTTGTAGTCGCAGGAACTCATATTTCAAATGTGGGAGAGAAGCAAGGATGACTCTGGGGGAGATCCAAGAGCACTATATATTTTATACAATGATAAATAAATAACACCAACAAACAAATTAAAACAAACAACACCTCCCTTTTTCACCAGCTACCATATGAATAAAACTGTGGTAGGTTTCACCATGAGAGAGAGACAGAGAGACATGCCCCGTGTCCCAATTCATCCTAAATAGTATTTAAAATTGGAGTATGTCCCAAACTGTAGTGCGTTGAAATGAGTATACTGTACGTTTATCTTCTGTTTTTGGTAGAAATGGTCCATGATCAGATTTATGAACGACTAAAATTACCCACAATTCACTTTGAGAGGGTGGAGTTTAGTGACACTGCTCTGATTTAATTAATGAAATAACTGATGCGTTACTGAATTAATAAGTTGTATAGTAAACATTAGATAAGAAATAATAAATGAAGAAATGCTCAAATGCACAGAGGAGTTAAATTTTAATGTGTGTGTGTTTGCTAAAGATCATAATGCCATTTACACAGCAACATTCACTTAGTTATGCAGTAGTACAGTATACTCAAATTGATATACTTTCCCATCACAAAAACATTACATAGTTCAAGTGCATAGTATAAGTAAGCAAACTGGGACTTTAAACTCTGTAATTTTGATTTTCAGATTAAAAGAGCTTTTAAAATACCCCTGATGTGATTAACATTCCCATTCACGTTTGGAGTTACAAGGAATGTTTCTCATGACCTTACAAATCATTTGATCAAAATTCATATGCTTAAATGTCTACAATTAATTTTGTAGACAAAAATATATTTGTGCAAATATACATTTTTCATTAGAAAACCAACATTTTATTTAATGAAAATGTTTTTGAATGGATCACTTTGACTGAATAACGACTGAATAAGGAAGAAAAAGTTTAGGAAGTTTACTTTTAAATAATGCGTAATGACTGGAACAACAGAGATATTCACATCGCGAGGGTAGCGAAGTGAACTGCGCTGTTTGCGTATGAAAAGAAAAGGCAGGTCATATCAACATATTTTTGCTGTAATTTATGTACTGGCTAAAATATAGTCATTAAGTCAACACAGATTTGGCCGCCACAGTAAAGCAATAAAGCATAAAGTTGCATGAAGTATATTTGCGTAAAGTTAAACATTTGTCGCGTCGCTGGACACGCCCACATCCGGTCGCCAGGGTCACTGTCGCTTGTGTCGTCGGAAGTGGCCGAGCTTCCATTGGAACAAACGAGATTTTGTCGTTCGCTGTTTGTCGCTGGCAGTGTGCACGCAGTTTAATTCAGATGCAGTTTTAATGGTCGAGTTGTTGTCCATTTTGTATTAGTTGTCGTATTGCTATAAATTCGGTTCATCCACTTCGTTAGGTGAGCTGTAACAAACGTAAGTCATAGAAATGTCATCCTGAAACTGCAGCCTCCGGTACTTTCCCAAAAAATAGGAATAGGAAATGACCAGCTAGAGTTTTTACCACGGCAAAATAATGCTGTATGCCAAGTGTGAAATATTTACCCATAATTCATTTTTTCCTAAATATGAAAATGGATAAAATGGATTTCCGTCGTTTGATGGTGAAAGCTGAAACCAGTACTGCAGGTAAGCACATTTTCCGATCAAAAGAGCATCACAAATCAGTTTACATTTATTATAGATATCTATTTTTTTGTGTCAGCTAGTTAATGTTGGTAAGAGGCTAAAGGTCATGTGTTAACAAGTGTAGTTAAATGGATACTAGATTCATGTGAATTAATTGGTATGGCCTAAATAGTAAGGTGAAGATTGAATGTGCTGGCTTTAAATATGTTTAGGTTACTGTTATGCAGATGAGAAATCTTAACTGGACAGTTATGATTGACTTTTTGGGGCCTGGACTCAATACTGATGAAAGGTTAAAAAGTAAAAACCCTCTGTCGGTGACTGTTTCTCTGTTATGGAAATGGATCTAAATTGACATCTTGAATGCTGGATGATTTCTGCTTTGTTGGATGTTTGAGGAGTGCCTTTATGTATTTTATAACAAGTCAACCTGCACCAGTTTGGGCTGGTCATTGTGGCATGTTTTTAATTATGTGTCTATAATAAGCTGCCATTTGTTTTCTTAACTGATGAACAACAAAAGGCCATGAAAAAAAGTAGACAACTTGTTTTTTTTTTACATCTGGACTCTATCAACAATGGTTTAGTAAAATTTAAACAGGTGGTTCAATATATTGGTAATTAATACATTCTGTAAGAATTTATATTTCAAGTTTTGACTGACAGTTTGACTGACAGACTCATGTTTTACATCAGGCATGGCCAGCAGCAGCAAAGCAAATACTGTAAATAAAACTGTGAATATGACACATGTGAGAAGAAATAGGATAAGAAAGAAAAAGCACTCTCAGATAGGCCTACCTGCAGTGTTTTTAGCGAATTGTTTAGGTAAAGAAGTGCTCTATGCCCTAAGGCAGAATCAGCTCTGGTCTCTTTCCCTTCAGTCTTTAACTATTTGCCTTTATTGAGGGAGCTCAGTGAGCTGCTGGGGCTCCTAGGAGGCATCCACATCTATGCCTACCTGCTGTGCATAGACCACACTGTCACCGTCTACCCCTTTCACTATGTTTTCAAACACACAGGCTGGCTCTCGTTTCTTTTAAACACACACATTCACTCTCCCGCTCACTCTCTCCTCATAATCTATTCCCTACTACTGCGCGTTTCCTTCATTATAATACACAGCCTGCATATCTCACTACACTGTCATTAAAAACCCTCTGCATCAGCCACCCACCTTAAAAGCAATCAGCTCACTACACCCAGAAAGCATCATTCAGCTGTAAGTCACTGCGTTCTGCACCAGATGGATGCCAAGCTGCTTTTAGCAAAAGATTGATTCTGGAGCGATATTTCTTTTTGAAATAGAATGCAATAATGATCTTGCGCATAAAGTAAATAGCATTAATTTTATGTGCTGCATGTGTGTAAAATAGGACAAAGCATTGGACTGTATTTGCCCAGGGGTAGGTTTGCTTGGTGAGTAGCAGGTGTTATAAGTTGATATTCTAATAACGCTACTTAAGCACACACAATCACCTCCCACATACACACGATCCTGCTCTTACTTCTGTTCCTACCCACACAAGCTTACGGTCATAAAGAAAAGATAATGACGCATTCAACTAAATGAGCTTCTGCTGTTTTATTCATGAATGTCATGCATATAGACATGCAGCCTGCTTTCTCATGTAAATGCACAACACAAAAACATATTTGGTTTCTCCTTCGTCTTCTTGTGCTACAAATTATGCAGAGCTACATTGAGACCCAGTCGAATGAATGGATTTTCATATATTACCTGTATAATATAAAATATATTAATCATTCATTTAAAATAGTTTCTGTGTAAATCAGTATCTGTAAGTTGGTGGTCTTCTGCTGTTCTCCCAACTCTGTATTGCTCTACCAAACAGCTGACAGTCATTTTTTAGGACTCGTATTTAAATGCCGGATATGATAAGTGTGTTTATTTTAATGATATGCTAATTAGGTGGCAAGACCAAATGGCTGTTTAAATGTCTCTCAATGAGCAACATTCACATTGAAGGGCGCAGCACGAGTATAAATATGATAGTCTGGAGAACGAATGAGAGTGTGCCAGATAGACGAATCTGCAGAAAAAGCTTTAATTGGGTAATTACACAAACTGGGAACGTGGCATTTAAAGGTTTAAATGGAAAGCAAATTGCCCATTATCCAGTGATTGTCCTTTTCTATCTATTTGCTTGATATAGGGATGCCAGATTGTACAATGACATCCCTGCATACTGAGTTTCACGTTAATAAATTAATAATATTTCCATTATTTCTTGTAAATATGATATTCCACACCTGTAGAAACATGCATGGACATGATAAAGCAAATGACATGAATAGTGAATTCAATAAATATTCCTTAAATTGCCACACATAATGTGCTTGTTTATTTATTTATGAATTTTCACAACTTTTTAATTATGGACTAATTTCTTGTAAAATGTCTGGAATATTTATCGAAGAATCTTATGTATTGAAGTGCATGCTTTTTTCTAAGCTTTTGTCTTGACCTTTATATCTCAAGCAGCCCTTTCTTTAAAACCTATTACATTTTAACACAATTCTGTCACCACTGATGGGCTCATTCGTTTTTAAGGGGTATGTGATGTTTTGCCAGTAAATGTGTCTGTTGTTTTTCTTATAGATCACTGTATAAAGGTCTGTGGGTGAAAATGATTTTTGTTTGATTGATGGCTCTCATTTTAAAGGCATTTGTCATTTTTTTGCAGATGCACAGGATGCTTTTTAAGCCTCTGAACGCTCCCTCACGCTGCCACCCTGTGGTGAGTATTAGAATTACACAGTTATGCTTATGTTCATCAATGACCATGTCATCTCATGAGGATAATTATTATTAATTATTTCGATTTTTGATACATTTTGAAAAGGTCAGTCAGTTGCTGTGTCAGATTTCTTAAAGGAATAGGATTAGGAACAGGATTCTTAAAGGTAATAGTTCACCCACAAATTTAAACTCATCATTTACTCAACCTTGCAAATTTGTATGACTTTCTTCCTTTAGCAGAACAGAAAAGAATTGGTATTGGTAACCAAAATACATTGACCCCTCATTGACTTTTACTGTACGTCTCAAAACCAAAAAATATACTTTTTTTGTGTTCCACAGAAGAAAGGTTTTAGATAGAGGTTTTTATTTTTGTGTGAACATTCTCTTTAAACAGACAAAGCGATATGCTCTGTATAATATAATGCAATGTATACTTTACCCATATTTCCTATATATCCTTTCTCTGAATTGGTTACCTCATTTGAGCTCTCTTATTTGCGCCTTCCTTTTACGCTTTGTATGTGTGTATTTGAAACATGGAATGATGACAATCATACTGTACTTTTAGCAACAACAGTCACAAAGAATCCCAAAGATGTAATCACTGAATTTGATTTTAGAGGCATATACCCATTCTATAGTATTATAGTATATTACAACATATAGTGTAATTGTAATAATTAATATAATGAAATGCAATCAATTTTAAGATATTGTTATTTTATAATTCAAAGTGCTGGTTAGCATGAATTATTATACAAAGCTTTGGCACCATTTTTTAAACTTCTGAGGTGGGTTGTGAATAACATGAGTCTACATGAGTCTTACTGCATAGCTTGCAGATGTTACAGACTCTGGCACATCAGGCTTGGATGTTTCGGCTTATTTATTCTGATTGGTATACACTCCTTTGGATGATTGTTTCAGAAAGTAATCATAGCCTGGCAGATGGTAATTTTGTGTTATATGTTTTGGAAGGAGGGAAGAGGAACCCCAGTGATGTTCTCATGGTGTTTTAACCACCAGCTCCAGCTGTAGGGACTTTAGTAGTCTCTGTACCAGACAGCTGGACAGCACAGCTCACAGTACAGTGAAGAACTGTAGAAATCCATTTCACAACCACTTAGTACCACATGATACTTTCCGGAAATCCTCTATTGATGCATGAAATACAATACATCAATGAAAGAGAAAAACAGTTGAAACATGGAAAATGTTTGGGCCATTCATGTTAGACTGCTGGCTCTGTGCTTATACTTGTGGTTTGCTTTGTTCTTGGATATCTTTTCCAGAGGAAGAAGGCATGTGTTAATGCATATGTGTGTGTGTCTGTTCTGTGGAAGAGGAAAGTCTTGGGATTCCAGTGCCTCTGATGGCTTTTACAGGGTTCTGTATGCGATTGCATGTCAGTTTGTGGGGGCACATACTTGTGTCCATTTATATATGGGAGAAGAAGGCAGACCTTCATGTACTGTATTTTTACGAAGCATTTAATTTTTTTTACCTTTCACCCCAATTACACAGACAATTAAAACATTTACAAACAGCATAACATTCTTTGAGATTTTGAAAGACATATTGATGTATTTATAAAAGACAAATGTTTTCATAAAATAACATTTCAAAGCAACAAATGTGAAAGGAAATGTCGTGGAGGGATTTAGTTGCTTGTTTAAACCTGTTAACTGTCACTGTACCACAGGTGGAACACTAAGGTTATTTCAATATTCACTTTAATATTTTATAGTTGAATTCTAATCTAATCATGACAAACTATATATTGATGGAAAGATCTAACACTCAAGATTAAATATTTAACAAATTTTCATAGCAATAAACATAAACAAGTTCATGTTATATATAAAAACACCTGAAATTAAAATGATAAATAAATAAAAAAGATTAGAAGAAAATGTAAAAAAAAAATCGAATATCTAAAATTCAACTATTCAACTAATGCTCATTATGTGCAGTGACAGTTGTCAGGTTAAATAGATTTTCTTTCTTTTGAAATGGCACCCCCTTCCTGAAGTGCCCTTTAAGGATTCAGTTTAAGAAGACATTTGTGATTTATGTTCTATTTATATTTCACTTCTCTATTTTGTATCCAGAGTAGCTGCTTATGTGATTAGATTTGGATCACCCCATACAATGTAACTGGATAGTGATATACACTTATGTAATGTGTGACTGATTTCGCATGACTGTTTCAAGTTGAGTAAGATTTACAGACTTGTAGACAGAATGTATAGCTATATAATATAAGTCCTCAGACAGGACATTATTAGCATGGTACATTTCAGTTAAATTCCCAGTGACATTTACTGGAAAGGAAAGAGCAAACAGCAGAGAAATTAATCAGGACTTACATGTCTGTCGAACCATGTTGTAGTGATCATTTTACTAAAACCATTAATGAAAAGAAGATGTCAGTGCGAACAAGTGTTCTAGTGATGCTGGTAATGTGATTTTAAAAGCTTCCTGAAGTCTGATGTTGTTTTAGGTCGGCTTGTCTTTAAAAACATCTGAATGAGTTCAGAAGCCCCACATTAATCAAAAATGTGAAACAGATGTTCTTTCTTTCTTTCTTTCTTTCTTTCTTTCTTTCTTTCAGTATTTATTTATTTATTTATTTATTTAATCTAATATCGAATACATCTCACTCCTGAATAACACTTTTCCCACTTTTTCCGTTTTTGCCTTACTCAAGTTTTGATAAGATGCTGAACACAGGAAGAGATTGTGTGCACGCCAGGAGGTCCCAGACAGTGATGTAATCTGTTTGTGAAACAACTTTCAAAAGGAGATTGTAATAGCCACATCTTGAGAGGTCAGCATTCCTTACACCCTTTTCTGTATCTCTGTCTTCCCTGCTATCGCTCTCACCTTCTGTTAAACATGCCGCTTAGAGATTCCACAAGGTCTGGAAAAGCTTCTTACTTTTGTTTCTCAACAAAGATTTGGAAGTGCAAATTGGTTCTCAAGTCCACGGGAGGTGAGCAGATTTGTGTGAGAGCAGTGCTGTAACTACACAGAGCCGCAACTTCAGATGCATTCTCTAAGATGCCTTTCATGACTTTAAACCATGAACAGGACTTTTGCAAATGCAAATGTTATGAATAATTCTGTTGTATTAAGATGTTCCTCCAACAAGTCAAGTCAAAAATAGTAGGCTTATTATATTTGATTGGTAATGAACATAACAGATTGTTATTATTTTTCAGACCTTCTGGTCATGTTTTCCTTTGGAACATTTAAACTACAGAGAACATTAATGATGTTTTTTAGGAAACAGCACATTAGAGTACAGTTTTTGTATGTGGTTTTGTATTGCTTGAATCAAACATGAGGAAAAACATGTTGCAGTAGAGGTCATTAAATTCTGTAAAACAGTTGGTTATTAGAGATAATCTCCAGAAAAATTCATTCCCAGCTGTTGATACAGTATGATCACAAATGACCATATTGTAATATCTGCATTGCGCAATTGGATGTGGCAAATTCCTGGAACGCAAATAAATAGGTTGTTTATTGGTTTTTAAAGGTACCCTTTGACTCTCCAAAGCAATTTGGAGAGTTATTTTGTTGTATAATGTTATTCCCTCATGTAAATACAGGAAGATGTGAAGAACATTTTCCTTGGTTACTCTTTTGAACTTTAAGGGGGAGCGAAAGAGTGGCTAATACAGGCCGTACAAATGAATGGGAGAGAGAGAGAGATGGAAGACTTTGTCTTTCCAGTGTGGTGTAAGCACATCTCATCCATCTTGCAGGTCTGCCACATGTTTTTAATCTCATGGACGGTTCTGCGTGTCTTTGTGGTTTATAGCTACAGGGCAGCTGCAGTCAACATTGTGCTGAAAGCAAGCAGTGCTGTGTTTCAGGTGATGTACATGTGTGTAAATGTTGAACATATCCTTTAAAACATGTTTATATGGCTGTGTGTCTAAATGCTTGCCCTTGTTTGATCCCTGCCTGGACATTGTCCATTTTTCATGAACTGACTTCCATTCTGCACACTTGTGCAAGATTTTCGTTTTATCATTTGAAAGGTATCTGGATGGTTATAAACCACACAATGCTTTGGCAACATCGTACTTGTTTCACAACGTTGCATCATTTATTCACAACAACTTTATATCTGTCATCAAATGAGTACATAAAATAGAATGTGCAATGAATCAGTCTTGGTTTGTTTGCTTGTTTTAACAGTCATACTTTTTTTTTTTTTTTGCAGTCAGAAATTCATAGTTTTTCAAGCTTATTCCACAAAGCTGTGAAACACAAAACGTTGCCAGTTGTCATTCACATAACTTCATTTTAGATCTCTTCCGATGTTAAAGAGATCTTAAATCATTCTTTAAAACCATGACAAAGAACACAGAGGTCTCAACTGAGCAGACGCTAAATAAATCTACTTTTAGTTTTGAGGGGCTTTTCCTCATAGTTTGGAAAGTTCTGGTATAGAAAATAAATCCTGTGGCTCAGTTCAGTGAACTCAAAATGTATGTTTATATCTAATAATAGACAAGAAGATGTCATTAAAAACAACAATCAGTGCAAATAGTGATAGAAACTACAAAACACTAATGTGAATACCAGCCCTGCTTCTGTCTAAGACGAAAAACTCACAAGAGAATTTCAACAAATCTGTTTCATATTTTCTTGATCCGGCTCAGCTAAATCCAATTTTCCACTAAAGGTGAATCATAACATTTTTAGCCATTTCTTTGAATTATTTATCATTCTGAATGGCAAGAGGAAAGGGGTTAATATAGTTTTCCTGTGGTCCAAGTTCCTTAATGACCCTACCAGAAGCTGCTCTACATACTTTCACTGGTGAAGTCATTAAATCAAGAACCCCCCAGCACACCCTCTCAAACCACAACATTACCCTGTCTGATTCATTTTCGATCCAGAATCTTAGTTTAGACACTGAGGCCATGCGTCCACCATATGCTATTCAGTGGACACATGGTCAAACCCTAATCTTTTAAAATTAATCTTGTAATTTTTTTACATTTCAGCCACAAAATAACATTATTATATTGCATTAATGTACATTAGGAGAAAAATTATGTTTTAAGTTAATGTATTTTAGCAGACAAAATTGTGAACCTAAAATGCTTTACTTTACTAAGCATCGTGTTTAAAGGTAAATAAATGTTAAAAAACAAAAAAGTAAAAAAAAACGTTATTTATTTTACTTGATCTTAGTTTTAATTATTATCCTCTTTTATTTAGATTTACATGACAGTTATGACCCTTGTATACCTCAGTCCTAACATGTGCCTTCTCTTGACTTCTCTTGAGTGCATCTCTGTTACCAAGCAACAACTAAACAAGTGTGTTTACTGTACTTGTGGTTGTTTATCTTTCCACTTCCTCTCTGTGTACCAACCTGCAGGTCCTGTCCTGCTCAATTATTGGGAAATAAGGTTCTTTGAAGAGCAGCACTCCACCTTAAAATGGTCTTCTCATAAAGAACCTTGTAAGCATACTTCACAGAAGATTACAGTGTAGCACAGGTATTAAACTACTGTGGGACAATGTGTACAGTGGCAATTTACATGGTAATACCATGGTATTTTTAGGAACCTTGGAGCACAAAACATGCTACATAAATATTATAATCATTCAGTACCATGGAAATATTGTAGCACTTATTTTCATAAGGCATGACAGGGTATGTGGTTGTATATGAAAAAATGAAGGAAAAACTGTCATTCTCTCAGAAACATGGAGAGAAAGTGTTGAGAATCGTAAGAACTTGTGCTCTGTAAAGGATGTTAATTTTTTTCCAAGTCTTACGTAATTAATAGTACTTACTACTAACTACTGGAATATTACGGTTTTTTTACTGAAAACATTTTTATACTGTTCTAGTGATCTTACCATTCTCCAGATTGCCTTAACACAGGAAATGCAATATTAAGTGTCTAGTAAACACAAGGCAACGTTTCATTAGTGTTGTGTGCTTTTCATGAATTCATGAATTCTAAGCTTAGACTTTGCTTTTAAAAAGCAAGTGGTCTGGCATCCACTTCTAAATCGATTTTGGCCAGTTTTATATGGGTAGTTGACAAATAAATATGTGACTGTGTCCTGTGGTGTGATATACAAAAACTCAATTAAGATAAATCTTTCTCATCGTATTTGTAACACCAGCAATAAATATAAATCTCTCATATCAACTACCCATAGATAGATCAATAAATGGCAATAGTAGTATAATACAGAAACAAGGTAGTTAAGACCACTACTAGTAACTTTACCTGTGATCACTGTGACTCTTGAACCAGTCTGAAAGTGTGGAAATACCAGTGAGATCACTTCTTGGTGCACTACGTTCTTTCTTATTTACGCAATGAAGTTAACGAGAGACATTTTAATTCCAGTAAAAAACGACACCGTAACGACGAGGTTGATAAGCACACAGTATTTTTGATTCAATCCCAAACAGCTGCTGTTTTTTTAATCTCTGTCTCCCAACAGCCAAGCCAGCAAGCCAAAGGCATCACAAACTTTTACGTGTCATCCCCATGTGAAGTGTTAAGCGTGTGTGTGTAGAGAGTCGTGATAAAGCTTTGTGGTAATTATCAGCAATTTCCTGAATTTGAGCAAAGCCACTGGACTGAAACCGTTCTCAGCAGGGCTATGAAAAGATGTCCATGGAACTGTATGTCCATGTTTTGGACCTTGTACTTGCACACATGTACATGTACAGTGTTCTGCTAAATCTGACATCATGATTGAAAGACTTGAAAGATTGAAAGTATTGTTATTGGCTCACTGTGTTAACAAATCTTTCATATTGTTTATCAGCACATTCAGAAGGACATGGGAGAGAACACGGCAAATGGTTTGAGACTGAGTCACAGAAATGAGTTCTCTCGTGTGTTTTAAATAAATGAATGTCTTTATGATCAGTAATGTAAATTGTTGATAAAAGTGGCTCAGAAAAATAGCTTTCGCTGTAAATGTTGCGAAACTAATGTGAAACACAAGATGCCCAGCAATGAATATCTAACCACACTGCTGACGGCACTGTAAATCCCTATGTAAAACAAATTGTGTTCACGTGTCTATTTGTTATATAGTATTTTGACATCCGAATGCCTTGTGTAACAGGATGTGTTACTTTTATAATGTCTCAAGTAGTCTGTAAGGACTCTAGAAACTGGAATCTTTCAATCAGTATTTACGTTTAATATAAATATTGTTCCAGGATGGCAGGTTTAATTTTACTGTACAAAAGCAGAGGACAGTGCTGAAGTCATTTTGTTGTTCCTTGAGAATGGCAGAGAGCCGACCCTGTGGCTCGGGGCTGAGCTATATAAGAACCAGACAAAGATCTGGACTGCACATTCATTCCCTGTCTGTCTCACTCAAGTATTTAGCTACTGCTTTGTACATCACAGACACACGGAGTAAAAGAGCTGTACATTTTACACTTGTTTTGGTAAGGCTAATTTTGTAATTGAATTACTTTTTTGATGTAATTTATTGTAGATTGGGATTCAGATGTTCATGCTTTCCATGTAATTTTCTGCAATTTATACTTTTTTCACTGTTGAAGATATTTCAGTCAGGCATCTATTTATTCATTTATCTATTTTGAGATAAATTTTCTGTTAAGCTTTGGATTGGATTGTTTGGCTGTATTACTTATTGGCCATATTACACTTTAACCTTGTGTGACTATATGACTTGATTTTTCTCATACATTTTTATTTTTGTATTATATTAAAAGCTAAGACACTGTGAAGAATAAATCTGGTGTTTTTGGAATCGTATGGAATTAGTGTAGTTCTGAGTTATCTGGCAGGATGTAGAAACAGTTGTGCATTCCCTTGACACACACTGATGGCTCTCACAGATGTGATATTTGAGAACAGCTAAAAAAATTGTAAGTGCCTAAACTTCGTCTTCAACACAAAGGTCTTACCTGTTAAACAAGATTTAGGCAAATTTCTTTATTGGTATGTCAGGAAAGGGCATGTATAAAATTACTAAAACAAGTTTCTGTAAATGTTTTTGAAGTACAGTAATTTTTAAAACTTTCCTCTGGTCAGTTTTTATCTTGAAAGCTTTCAAAAAGTTTATAGCCAGAAGAACAAAGGCATGTGGGCTACTATTGGGGTTTCCTGTATGATTTACTTAAATGAAAACAACATGGTCAATTTCACACAAATTGCAGCTTACGAATAGTTTACTTATCTCTGTTTTCTTCTCTGATTGGCACAGAGTCTGTGGTTGAACTTTCCTTAGTTTGGAGCTACGTGTGAAAGTGTCATTACCAGAGGTCAGAAGTCATTGGAAGACAGCCAGGATGGGCTCCTGTTCGACATGGAGCTTTCTTCTATTTCTATTGGGAATTACTTGTGCCACTCAAGGTTCGTTTTACTACAGTCCCTATAGAATCTGCAACAACATAAATATACAAATATTTTATACTAGATCTTAAGGCAATACAATTGTCTGGCAGAGGCTGAAAATTTCTGCAGGACATTGACAGCTGGCTCTAAGTAACTTGACTCTTTTAATGCTCCCCAGCCCCCAAGAGCAAAGCCACGAACAAAAAGCAATATTGTTCTAGTGTCCCAATATAACAAGAAGCTGGGGTGATTTGCAAAGCAACAGCTAGCAAGCCACCTGTCAGCAATTGATCAAGTCTGTTATAGAACCACTAGCAGGAATCACTGTTAAACTCTACAAAAACAAAGAGAACTTAAATGGTGTTTACCCAAAAATTTTAATTTAGTCATTACCCTTAAACCATTTCAAATCTGTATGACCATTCAAATTCCTTCACATGGTGATTGATTGGCAAGAAAAACTGTTTGGATTCCAAGAGTAAAAAGATTGTTAAGAATGTTTGTTTTCTCCTCAGGGATGCAGAGAAGCATCAGTAAAAGATCAAAGAGACCCAACCCAGCCGTGTACCACAGTGAGGGTGGGTTTGTATGCATATATATTTTAAAAGCGGATCTAAACCCTTCCATGATCTAAACCCTTCCATGTCCAAACCCTTCCAATCTTCCATGTCATTTAACATTTGAAAAGGTGCAGCTTTATATTTTTTAATCAGAAACTTTTCTTTTTGACAGATAACTATGAGTGGACTACATGGTTTAATGTCGATCACCCTGGAGGGAAAGGAGACTACGAGAAGCTGAATGTCATTGCGTTCTATTATCGAGCTCGTGTGTGTGAAGTTCCTCGAGCATTAGAAGCACGCACTACTGAATGGATCCCAGCTCGCAGCACCAGGGAGAGAGTACATGCTGACCCAGCTGTGGGCTTCTGGTGTATTAACGCTGAGCAGCCCGATGGAAAAAACTGCTCAAACTATGCTGTACGCTTCCTGTGTCCAAGAAGTAAGTAAATGAGGCAGTATAATAAATTAAATAAATGATGTTTCAAAATACAAACCCCTGCTAGTATTCAGTTCATGTTCATGCATTTAGTCAAAAGGTCTTTTTTGATTCTTCATAACCAGAATAGTGATGAGTTAATATCAGCGTTTCTGTAAGATAAGTTATTAATCCCTCTCTCCATTCAGACGGTCCATTGGAAGTCGAACCTATATGGGGTCCATGGTCAGATTGGAGTCCATGCCCGGCTCCTTGTGATCAGATGGCAACACAGCATCGCTCAAGAACCTGCAAATACACTTCCAAGCAATGCAATGGCCCAGCTGTCGAGGGCAGGATATGCGAAGGGCCATCTTGTCCAAGTAACCCATCCGTGTAGTTTCCTAAAGAAAAGAATAATTTGGCAAACATAGTCATCTATATCTTTATCAGAAAACAGAAATGTAGTCAAGTATTTATTATATAATTCTGCCTGCAGTATTTGTAATTACAGCTGTTTATCTTGTTCACCTTTACTTCCTCAGGCTGTGATCTGCAGTGTGTGATGGGCAGTGTAAATGCTGAATGTGATGGCTGTACATGTAAGGATCACACACTTCTGGGATCAGTCCGTAGCGCCGGTGGCCTCACTGCACCCGGAGCTGCCATCCTCCGCACTGACCGAAGCCCCAGACTCCTCACTGTCACTGATCACAATGGACATTTTCACATCCCCGGAATCTGCCCTGATGGCAACACCACGTTGATGTTTAAACTGCATAATCACAATCCACAAACAGTCATTGTGCCCCAAAGCACTGAACGCACCTCTGTACTTCATTTGAAGCTGGAGAGAGCAAGTAAATTTCCTTTTAATGGCCTTTCTGTCAATTCACTGTCTCTTAGTATTTGTTACAGATTGTTCAAGACACAAAATGATTAAATGATATGACTAAATGAAACTACATGTAACATTGCAATAATGGTAATAAATGCAATATCATTAATTGTGTTCCTCAGAAAAACTGTATGTGCTGAACAATCCAGAGAACAAAGCCAGAAAGGAAGGTCAAACTGCTGCTTTCTGTTGTAAGGTTGATGGCTCACCTGAACCAGAGAAGTATGAATGGTAAGATTCAGCAGATGTTTTTCGTATGCAGTTTTAGAATAAAATCCATTAAATGATAACATTAGTAGAAAAATGACAAAAAGCTACTTTAATTTGTTGTATTCCTTAAAAATAACATGTTCTCAGCAGGTTAAACAAACCAAGCCGACTTGATCTGTTAAACAGTCTGTTAAAAAGTCTTCACAGCATGGCAACGACAAATAATCCTGCATGTGCCAACACATTGATAAACAATGGTGTCCATCTACAGGTTCCACAACGGTACTCTGCTGGACAGAAATCAATATCAGTATGACAAGACACTGGTTTTGAGAAATGTTAGTTTGGACCAGATGGGAGAATATTACTGCAGAGCCAGTAATGAGAATGGAGCCATCAAATCCAAACCAGCCATGCTTACAGTTATTGGTGTGTGTCTTTTATTTCTGCTGTAGCCACACACATTTCATATTAATGTAACATTTTCCTCACTTTTCATCTGTTACTACATTATACGTTTCTGTGTACAGGTCAAAACGAGCCGTCATGCAACCCTAAGCCCGATTCCCACCTGATCCGCCTGCCACATGACTGCTTTCAAAATGAGACTAACTCTTTCTACTACGATGTGGGGAGATGTCCTACATCCACCTGTACTGGAAAACTAGACAATGGAATCAGATGCAAAGACTCTGTATCCTACTGCTGTGGAATTTCAAACATGGAGGAAAAAGAGATTAGATGTCAGGGATATCAGTTACCCATCATGGTAGTGACTCAGTGTGGCTGTAAAACATGTGTGGACACAAAATCTATTGTTCGTGGACGTGCTGTTTCAGCAGATACTGGTGAGCCCATGAGGTTTGGACACATCTACATGGAAGGCGTGAGAGTAAGTCGAACAGGATACAAAGGAACGTTTTCAATCCAAGTTCCAAAACACACAGAACGTCTAGTTCTCACATTTGTGGACAACTTGCAGAAGTTTGTAAACACCACAAAGGTACTGCCGTTCAATACTAAAGGTGGCGCTGTGTTCCATGAGATCAAGCTATTGAGAAAAAAGCCAGCCGTGACCATTAGCTCAAGCGAGACTAATAAACTGGAACTTGGTGAGGTTGAGGGCCAAGACCCCATTGCTGAGATTGAGATCCCACCCAACACGTTCTATAAAGAAAATGGAGAGGTGTTTATGGGAAATGTCAAGGCCAGTGTGACATTCCTTGACCCTAGGGATATATCAACAGCAGCGGCTGCCCAAAGCGATCTTAACTTCATTAGTGATGAAGGTGATACCCTGCCCTTGAGGACTTACGGAATGTTCTCTGTAGACTTTAGAGATGAAGAAGGCGGCGAGTCTCTCAATGCTGGAGAGGTAAAAGTACGTCTTGATGCGGCACAAGTGAAAGTACCAGAGCACTTGAAGACCATGATGCTGTGGTCCCTGAATCCTGATACTGGCTTGTGGGAAGAAGAAGGGCGGTTCCATGCTGAGAAAAAGCAAAGAGGAAAAAGAGAAGAAAGGACCTTCCTCATAGGTAACATGGAAGTCCGTGAGAGACGGCTATTTAACTTGGATGTACCAGAGAACAGGAGATGTTATGTAAAAGTCCGGGCATTCCGTAGTGAACGGTTTATGCCAAGTGAACAAATTGAAGGAGTTGTGATGACTTTAATAAACAACGAGCCCACACCAGGGTTTTCAACCAACCCTCGGGCTTGGGGTAGATTTGATAGTGTCATCACTGGCACAAACGGAGCCTGCCTTCCAGCCTTCTGTGATGAAAAAAAAGCAGATGCATATTCTGCCTATGTCATGGCCAACCTTGGGGGAGAAGAGCTAGAGGCGGTAGCATCATCTCCAAAGTTAAATCCAAGCAGCATTGGTGTTCCACAACCTTACTTGAATAAACTTAACTACAGACGTACAGACCACGAAGATCCCAGAATCAAAAAGACAGCGTTCAGCATCAATGTGGCCAAACCCAGGTCGAACACAGCTGAGGAAGCCAATGGTCCGATTTACCCCTTTGACAAACTCAAAGAGTGTGAGGAAGCTCCATTCAGTGCAGGCCACTTTCGTTTTTCAAGAGTTGAAGGAGATCGCTATGATTACAACACAGTGCCTTTCAATGAAGACGATCCCATGAGCTGGACAGAAGACTACCTGAGCTGGTGGCCAAAGCCTATGGAATACAGGGCCTGCTATATTAAAGTCAAACTCAACAGCGCCCATGAGCTTAACGTTCGTTCCCGCAACATGGGAGGTACACATCCAAAAACTGTCGGCCAACTGTACGGTATACGTGACACTCGAAGCATTCGCGATATGGACCAGTCAACTGTTTCCACTGTATGTGTGGAGTTTAAGTGCAGTGGGATGCTTTACGACCAGGACCGTGTGGATCGTACCCTTGTAAAGGTAATTCCTCAGGGCAGCTGCAAAAGAGAAAGCGTAAATAGCATGCTACAAGAATATTTGGTAAACCACCTCCCACTGGCTGTCAACAATGACACAAACGAGTTTACTATGCTTGCGCCTCTGGATCCACTAGGACACAATTATGGTATCTATACAGTGACTGATCAAGACCCCCGAACAGCCAAAGAAATTGCCCTTGGCCGTTGTTTTGACGGTACATCAGATGGTGCTTCCAGAGTCATGAAGAGCAATGAAGGTGTGGCATTAACATTCACCTGTGGTGATAAGGTGGTCACTAGACAGAGTGCATTTCAGCAGATGCAGAACTCACTGGGTCAGGCCACATCTGGAACTTCACGTCAGGGAAGAGGAAACGGGAGACAGAGAGGCAGCTCAACAGCTCGCAACAGTAGGAGGAGTACTCGCAATTCATACACGCGTGCCCAAACCGTTGGCTAATATCTCAAGAACTTAAAACTCTACATAAAACCAATCCCTCTATTAGGGCTGCTGTTATGTAAGGTTTTGTGCAGCTCAAACTTTCAGTTACAGAGCTTGAGGACTACAAGAAAAGTCCGTATGTACGTAAATGGCTAGCAGAGTCCTGTGAATCAAAGTAATTTAGGCAAACAACATTGCATGAAGGAGAAAAAGTTACATAAATGAGTCACTATTATTACCCAATTAAATGCAAAACTTTGACTTAAATGACTATATACTTCATAAATCTCCAGTGGAACATGTGCTTTATAAATTTTCCCCACATGTATTTTCTACTCACCTGTACTGTTTTAAATATGCTACTACTTGAAATTGTAAATAATAGACTATTTATTACATACTTCAAAGTGTCAAAGCAGTTAACATCCCATTTTCACCTAACCAAACGTGTGCCATTTATCATTTGTTAATTTGAAAAACTGACAATTTCTTATTACAAAAATACCAAGTAATTCATTTAGACCAATGGTTTTATTAAATTAGATTCTTTAATAAAAACTGTCTTTTGAGTCTTTGTATAATGCCCAATTGTAAACATTATGCAAAAAAGAGTTTCATTTTACTTTATACACACTTGTAGAAGCTGTGGTGTACTGTGTATGTCTACAAATTTTCTCAAAGGGTCAAACAAAAACATTAACCGCTACATATTTAAAATCCACCAAGCACAAACGTTTTTTAAATGTGTCTCAAATTGAACTTCATTAATTATTTGATTGCTTGCAGTAATACCAAGTTAATTTAAAATACAAAGCTAAAAGCTTTGCTGCTTCAATATGATGGCAAAGTGAGAATGGCAACAGATTCAAGATGATCTGTGAAGTTTCCATACCTATTGTTTAAACAGTATACTACCTGACTTGCAACTCCCGTTTGTAAATGTAGCGTTCATCTGGGTCAGGTCTTGGATTTTTAAGGCTGTGATTCTGTTTGCAATTGTGGATAAATCTGGAAGAAAAGCAAAACCATACTTGCAATAAGGACATTCCTGGAGGACATTCATTTGCATAGAGCATCACATTTACTTCTGTGTAACTGAAATTGCACAGCTTTAAAAACATAAGTCACTTTCAATCAAAACAAAAAAGATATATATTTTTACAAAGTTCAAGGCATTGGCATTGAAATTCTTGTTTAGGTCAATAAGGGGAGACAACTCCAGAGATGTCCCAGATCATCAAGTCTCTGTTTTGGAGATAAAAAACAATTTCAAGACCATATGAACAAATTAGCTTTGTCCATTTGTCAACAAGGGGCAAAGAGCAGCTTTATGTGGAGTCAGAGTTTATGAGGAGAAAAAGGGTTTATCATTGTCCATTATATTCCCAAGATGGCACTGCGTAGCAGGAAAGGGTAAAGGGTGTGTGGCACTGTGGGAATGGGAAGGGGAGCGATGAACCTTTGTCACATGAAGTCATCAAAGTCATTGCCGTAGCCACCATCAAAGGCAGCATAATCATCAAAGACATCTTTCATGTTTGCTTTTAAACCTCCACCAGGAATTACACCTTTCTTCTTTTTCTTGTTTGCCTTCTTTTCCTGTGAATAGTGCAACAACAGCAAATTGAGATCTTTTCCTCATGAACAATACAGCGTTATGAAAATGACCTATAGGTGAAGCTTAGGGGTTTCTCTAGCAGCACTACAGAAAAAAGAATAACTCTACCATCAGAAATGCACGTCTCCTAATATTCATTTTGCCTCATCATTCAACTTACCTTTTCTTGTTTTTGTTTTTCGCTAAGCAGAACAGACAAAGAATTACTTATTTTCTTCAGGTCATCTACTTCCACTACACAGAGAACAAAAACAAAACACGTTTAATAGACTGTACATAGTTAATACTGGCACAGGAAATGCCAGTAACATCTTAATACAGCCAATGTATTAAGCCAAAAAATTTCATAATGATTCAAATATAAGTGTCAGTACTTACACGAAATGCAAAGCTCTCGAAACAGTGACTCCAAAAAGCCGGAATAATGCACTGATTTCTCAAACTGTGTAATCTTATCTTTCAATAATTTTTCAAATGCAACAAAATCTTCTTTGGATGAGGGGCACATGGCTTCAATTCCAGAGACATTGTTTGTCTGATTAACAGTAGTAGGATCCAAACCTGAAGTTAGAAAGTGTGCTTATTAATCAGTACATTAAACAAATTCACTTGACATAAATATATACTTGATTATATTGAATATTGGGAAAGAGAGTGTATACCCGTAAAAGTCTACGGTGGGTCTGGCACCGCTAAACATAAGATTAAACGTAATTTAATCTTCAGTAGTAACCTGCATTATAGCTGCAATCTGTAACTTATTTAATTAAAAATGAACAAGAAAAAATGACTTTGTTATTGAGCAAGTACAATATCATACCTGTCACCTTGCCTTAACCTTTTTCACAGTGGTAAGTCTATAATAATAATTTATAATCTCAGCTGTCAGTTCAAAGTCGTTCATCTTTGTGTGGTTACATCCCACCAATAAACAGAAAGAAGACCACTTTGCAATTATATGACAAATCCACTCTGATGCAGTGATCACAGACAACCCATACGTATATCTGAAACAATCAGATGCATCCCCACATAGGAGGAGAGACAAAACACACCCCATGTAAAGAAAATAACTGCATATTGTTATTTTCTGCATATTGTAATCTGCAACCTGTTTTAAACAGGTAAAAGTTACGAACTGCAGCTTTAACTGTATTTCTAAAAACATGATTATTTTGAGAATTAGTAATATAAAGTGCCACCAGCTATATCTGTATTTCCTGTCTGCAGAATGTATGTAGTGCCCACAACTTACCGAAAGCCTCACAGGCCAGTTCCAGATCCGACTCCTCCTGCAGCTTCTTCAGTCGAAGCTTCTCTGCTTGCTGCTCCTCTGGAGAGAGATCATTTCTTTGTGTTTCCTGTATTTACAATGTGAAAAGAAAAGTTTTCAAAAGTTGAAAACTATTTTTTTCTAACTTTTTATATACACAATATTGTTTATAATCAAAAGATCCTACCATAACCAACTTTTCTGTTCAGACCATATACAGCAACAGTTAATATTAGTGGGCACAAAGAAGCAATTAATTACAACTGATGCTGTTCTCACCTTATTTTTTAACTCTTCTTGCTTTTTCTTTTCCAGGTTTTCTTTTTCTTTAATTTTAGCACTTAATTTTTTCTTTTCAGGAGGTTTCACTTCTATATTAAAAAACATAAATAAAATCATTTAAAGGTCTTGGGTCTGGGAAAACTGTAATAAAAACATAAAATATATCTCTTCCAAGTCTGCCTGTGAAATGTTTATATTTGGTAAATCTGACCAAAGCATCTTAATAAAGATGAAAACCTGCTTTGTTCTGTTCAACCTTCTGCTCATCCGCCTTTTCACCATTATCATCATCATCCCAGTTATCCTGCAGACAGAAAGATATGGAATGATACTCATAGTTAAAAAAAAAACAATTTTTCATATTTCATATATATATATATATATATATATATATATATATATATATATATATATAACAAACAGCATTCATATATGAGAACTATAAAACAAACAGTACCAGTCCTTATGACTAGTTAAGCTATTCAAAGATGTTGTAAATTACTCACAAAAAAAAACACATGTAACCTAATAACATCAATATTACCACACCCCTGTGTCTTTGCTGCTTGGCAACCACTTTCATTGATTGTTTCTGAAGAACTACATTGACTGACGGAAATATAATTTTTCATCAATTTCATTACATTTTTGTTTCTATGGGTTTCCTAATCAGATCTTGCCAGATTTTTTATGAACGCAATAAGCACAGTAAATAAAAACTCCAATCCGCATTATGTTTAACAAAACATATGTTTATAAACACAAAAGGTTCAAATATTAAAATTTAACAAAACCATTTAAGTCTCTTAACAAAATACAATATTAAAGTCAATTAATGTCACATTTTGATCAATTTTTATCATTACTTTTTAAACTCTCAAGGTCTCAGATACCGGGTTTATTCATCTATATTACCTCGATAGATTTCTCGATAGAAAGATCGATAGATTTCTAGATCTTTACGTCAAAACAAGACGCAACCTGACTCGAGCACCGTATGACGTCATCTCAGATCCGTAGCAGCTGTTGTTGCTGGCGCAACTTTTCTAGAACGTGAAAACTGCAACAACGCAAATCCACAAACACAAAAGCAGTAAGAAAATATAATTAAAAGAAAACACTACGGCATGACGTAAGGCTATATTCGAAAAATGTTTTCAGATCATGTTCGAAAACTGTGGTCCGAGTATGGTAACTACGTTATCTACGTGAACGACCACATTTAACGAGCTACATAAAAAGTTAGCAGTTATGACCCTTAATAAAACGTGTAATAATTAAGTAACATTTGCTAAGGTTACATTAAAATACTTCATTTATATCCATATAACAAAAAAGACCGGTCTCTTGAGAAAACGCAGCATGTGCAGCTGTAACTGGAGTGCTGCACATGGCCTGTCACTTGCGCGCTGCCATAACTGCATTCACGTTTATCAACATACGGCACGAATGAGCATAGACAATGTTTAAACTGCCAGATGGGCTGTCATAACTACTTAGTTAGTTTACTTAGTTACTAATTCTAGTTGCTCGTTATTACTGCTACAACGACACAAAGTAAGCTTTCACGTTTGTCAAACTGACCACTGAAATTTGCTGACGTACAGACACAGAAGCTGCCACTGTATGTAACAGTAGAACTGTGATACAGCTGGGTGAATCTCTAAATAAAACAGGCCTAATCTAAGCTAGCTAAACAGCTAAATGTACCACATGATCGCCTGGGTTGATGTTGTGAAGCCTGCTACATTAAGTCATTTGTCGCTTCTCGAAGGCAATGAGGCAGAAATCAAAATCAAAAGGAAAACAGTGTACAGATAAAGTTTTGAATGTATTGACATTAGCGCATTACCTTCACGTCTTCCTCCTCGTCCTCGCCTTCCCACTTATCCAGCCGTCCGGCGGCGTTTCCTATCGGCTCACTCGGCTCGAAGTTGTCAGCGTCTTTGAGAAACAAAATAATATAGTCAATAAGGCAGTTTACATACAGAGATCAACACCCACTCGGACATTAAACGTAACATATGGAAATTATTCTCTACCCCAAGAATCGGAATCCGCCATCTTGGCTAAGTGTGAGTTAGTTAAAGTAGTAGCTGAGGGAAAGCATGTGCACTGCTCTGGTGTGCGCGGCGCGCTCTGTCTTCATGATGACGGGATACCAGAGGACTCGAGTCAGCGCACCGCTATCACCCCCGTGCGGATCAAAAAGGGTATTACACTAATAATTTATGAATTACTTTGATCATATAACTCAAAATAATACTTTATTTCCAATAATCCATGCAGTGGGCTTTGCACAACAACAACAACAAACAATGCAAAATTAAAATACAGAATAAATACACACAATAAGTTAAGTAAAAGTTCACAACGTTTATATATATATATATATATGTGCAAGTCCTAAAACTTAAAAACATCTATTTTTGATATTTTGGGAACATTTCAAGGTATGAAGGCCCATCCAGCATGTACAAAAGCTACAAGGTGAATATAAAGCACAAATCAAACAAAATAACTAAGACAAGGTGACACATGATCAACCAACAATTATAAAGTGCTGAAAGACATAAGTCTCTTATTACACACATCCAATGCCATTTTGTCTAACACATTTTCAATTACAGTAATTATTTTTTAACAGTGTTAAATAAAAAAAGTATTAGAAGTATATTTTAAACTTATTTCATATTGCACTTATTTGAAAGAGAGTTCATTGCAGTATAGTGACAGGCCTATCTCATTCAAGAAAACAACATCAGCAGTATCAGGACACTGGAGAAACAGAGAAAATGACAGGGGTGTGTGGCAACTGCCAATGACATGCCTGCAAACAAACACAAATACAACTGTGAGATTCATAGCATTTAACAACCCTTTAACAACTCTTTAAAATACTGAAATATAAAACGTTTACATTTTCATTCCCTACATTTGATTTCTTTAGAGTA
Source organism: Beaufortia kweichowensis (assembly GCA_019155185.1). Lineage (NCBI taxonomy): Eukaryota > Metazoa > Chordata > Actinopteri > Cypriniformes > Gastromyzontidae > Beaufortia > Beaufortia kweichowensis. Next base: position 14,180,808 of record CM032794.1, read on the forward strand.
ATATAAAATTAAAAAACAGTCCCTTTTCCGCTTCTCCCTTTAAAACAGGAGTGAAAGTACCTCGGAAATCAACAGGTTTGTCCTCCCAGGGGTTGAGCACCATGGACAGAGCCGTCTCTTGTACCGGAGACAGAACATACCGCTGGGTCTCTGTTACAGCAATGGCCTGCTCATAGGTGAACATCTGAATTTGTGCCTGGTTAAACACCACCTAAGAGTTAAAGAGAAAACACCTATTAATAAATTTACTAAGATTACGCTGAATTATAAAAACTGTTCTTTAAAACAGAATCTGAAGTTAATAAGAGTGTAAAGAATTAATTAAAGGTCAGATTTTTTCATGGTTATAAATCATCAAATTAGCAACAGTGAGATTTTTTCCTTGCTGTCCAAATAACATTTATTAACAGTCAAATAGTTAACCAGCTGCCCAACACTGAATCATGAAAAGGCTGGAGTAAAGAGCTACTGACTGCAAATTTGTTTGCCGGGATGAGAGATATGGCAAGAGGGGTGAGTCCTTCAATTTGGTCCTTCACCAAAGCAGACATGGACATATCAGGCAGCCCCGCTAGTAAAGAAATGCAAAAAATGTCATTTATTGGCTCAAACAGCAAAAATCTCAAAAAAATTCAAAAAAGGCAAGCACAATGTTCTGGTAATGATACACAAAATGATCAAGATTAACCACATCTGTTTTATATTGCTGATATTATAAACATATACATAAACATAAACATATATCATGAAAATATCAATGGTGTTGTTCAAATGTACAATTGCTGATGTCTGTAGGGTTTGAACCTGAAACCTTTTAACTGCAAGCCCTGAGCTTTCACCAGTATGCCCCACACTACCTGCTATCACTCCTATCTCAATAAAGACATCTGTTCCCCAGGAGCTAACCGGTCCAAACGCCGAGCTATGACTGAGAAGTCCTATCATTGCCTGAAGCTGCTCTTCGGAGCAGGACAGACGCAAACGGCTGAGCCACAAAACCGCCTTACTGGAACAAGAAAAAAACATTCAACATTAAAAGAACACAGTTCAAGCAATTTAATTTAACCAGGTTGTAACAATAGACTTCAGCTCAGATAAAATAACCTGAACTCTGTTGCATTCAGGCTGCGAATGACTGGTGTCTCAATCCCACACACAATGTGGCCCAAAGCCACAAGAGTACTGGAGTCTAACTGGGTAGGAGTCTTTTTGGTTGAGTTCAACACCGTATAGAATAGAGACTTTAACTGCAAGTGTAAACAGATTATATATCCATATTAACAGACTTGTAAGTGTAAGTGAGTTAGAAAGTTTTATGTTGTATATAAAGTTTCAAGCTCAAGTTCTTTACCTGTCTGCTGGTCCATATGCTGATAGCTCCCATAGCTGAAATTGACTGAATTTGAGATAGTTTAAGAGAGGCCAGTTCCTCAACAGAGAGCTGTGTGGCAATGCGTCCCAACTGAGAGATCACAGAAGTGTTAAAAGAGGAGGGCGGTCCATACACCTGCTCACAGGAAACAAACACAACCACTTCAGTTCACTACAGTTATGCAAATATTACTTACAACCAAGATAAATGATGGAAAAGATACTTCCAATTTTAACTCTTAAAATACCTCTACAACAGTTTTACAAAATATGTCACATATAGGTTAAAAACATGTTAAATATGTGTGTAACATAACTCAGGAAGATGATGAAAAATCTTAAAAATAAATAATCTAAAAAATGGCACAGGCACCTCTTTGGTCTTGGTAAGCAGCATTGATAGATGGAATGAACTGAAAAATGGATCCTGGCCAATGAGCTCCAGGCACCTCCGGAAAGCAGCTGCTGGCATGTTTCTGAGACTGTCAATACTCCATGCAGCAGGTTGTGTCATATGCAAGCTCTCACAAGTGGGGATCAGTCCAGTAACTAAGACAGTGATGAAGAAATGCCAAAGTGTATGTTTAAAACAGTTAAGTGGTCAAAAGTGCAAAGTGACAGACATACTGATATATTATAATCTCCAGAAAACTGATTTCTGAGCATTTTAGGTGACATTCTAATAAGAAAAAATCAAGTAAAACTTTTACTTACAAGTAGTGCGCCCCACTTTGAGGAAGCCAAGAAAATACTGAAGCACAAACTGCTTTTTTTCAAACAGTTCTGTGGGTTTCTGCTCACATAGAGAGCCGTGCTCTCCTCTTTCCCAACGCTGCTGACTCTGGAACAGTCTTTCAATGCTCTCTAAGCTCATCAAACCCTGAAGACAAACACACAAGCATGACAACACACCAAAAACAAGCAGAAAGTGACTGAAAATGGATGTTTGTGTATAATGTATGCAAGCAAATTACTGAATAAATCCTGACCAAAAGGCAATTACTCTTGATTACTCTTGATGCTGATTATGTCTATCACAATTTTAGATTTTCACTACATGACATCATGGCAAAAAGAAATCACAATAACGACATCACAATCTCAGTATTTTGTTTATTTTGTGTTTTCTCTTTTTTTGGCCAGAAATCACACTTAAAATACCAGTGTAGGGGGTCGGAGAGAGATTTTTTAACCATTGTGACTTAACCATTGTGAAGATTAATTATTTACAATATTAATATATGTATAAAATTAGCACATGAATATTTGGGGATTTTAATATCACAGTTATTGTCAGCATCAGTACAATACTGCAGATTCTGTGTGAAACTGGTCATAAGGTACACTACCTACATTCAAAGATCATATAGTTAATAACAGATCAGGAATGTCTGTACACATACCGCAGGGATCAGCTGAATAGTCTCTTTTGGAAGAAAGAACAAGAACCGGTCCACTTGGTTCAATGTACCTGACGTCCAGTTTTGTACATGGCTGTTAATAGACAACAGTTACGGTTAGAGTCATCATGAGGCATACATTACTGAGCTTCATGCTGACTTATTTTTTAATGATTTCCAATAATATGATAATATAAATTATAATAAAGCAAGACGAATTTCAGCTGTACCCGAATGTCCTTATTTCCTGCAGCATGCCTGCCACCAATTCTCGTTTATTGGAATTGTAGCAGAATCCTTGTAGAAACTCTAAACTGTCAACAAAGAAGCTCCTATCCAATTGCAAAAACATCTCATCAGCCACAAATGTAGCCATGACATCCAGTGAACGAAATTCTCTTTCAGTGTACAGGCCGGTGTACATGTCCTGATGAGGAAATAGTGGTTAGAAATAGTGGCTGGCCACAGATTCACATGAACTTTACAAACTCAGTTTGACACAGTGACATTAATCGTCTTTACTGAAAGGACGCTAACAAAGTAAGTACATCACATCTATAAAGTAGAATATTTACCAATCTTTGAACTATCTTATCCACTATGGCAGCTTGCTTGAGGCTGGGAAGAAGCAGAAAGTACTGTGGGTCCTGAACTATCATATTCCTCAGAGAATCCATCTTATCAGGAGGGAATTTCTTAATTGTGCTCAGTCTTCAGTAAAAAAATAACATTACAGTTAACATACACATTAAGGCAATTATACACATATGAAAATCTGATCTGATTTATTGGAATTTAGACTCACGAAAGTGATAGAGCAATCTGAGAGCCCAAATCTCCAAGCAGATCTGAGAAAAAGTCCAACTTATACAATTCCTCATTAATACACTTTTTCTGTAGTAGATAAAAGAAGCAAATGCTAATTAAATTCCAAACTACACTAATAAACACACAAATAGCAATTTACTTTACAAAATCTTTCAATCGATTTGTGCATTACTAGTGTACAGTATTCCAGTATTCCAGATTCAAGATACAACTTATTAAGATACTTATTAAAATAATTTCTCAAAATTTGACCTGAGTAATGACTTATGTCATAATGTGAAATTGTAATCTACAACACTGGTACATTCAAGTGTATGTTTTTAATAACATACCAATGAGGCATGGAGCGGCAGAGGCTGCTCTCTGAGAAACTTCAGAATGTCACGGAGAGGTGACGGAGCATTCGCCAGGTTTTGAAACAGTTTTGTAAGGGTTGTACAACTCACTCCTGGAGCCATGGTCCCCAGAGATCTGATACAATAGAAAAAGAAAACAAGTAAACAAAAGCTTAAATATATTTAAATGAATTCTGAAATGAGTGCTATACTGGGCAAAGTTATGTGCATACATATAATATATATAAAGCCACAAATCTATTTAAAACTAAAAGGTAAAACTTACATAAATTCATTTTCTGACAGACTTGTCTTCAGGTCTGTTGCCTCTTTAAAAAGCACTTGAGCCTATTGGATAAGAAAAACAATAAATATTATTAAATATAACTATATTTAATCGTTAAGTACTGCCCTTCAAAAACACGTATTTACGTTTTTAAAAATAACAACTAAATTTACACAAATGATCCTGTTCCAAAGGTCCCCTCCTGGTAATGCTAGTAATGTAGGAGTCCCTTCATTGTTGTCATTTGTGTAAATTCTGTGTATATGTAAAGGTTATGTGAAATTTAAAAGGAAAAAAACATTTTTAAATGTTCTGGCAAACCTGCACTCAGTACAGTGCACTCAACTGTAAGTGTATAAATCAGTGATGTCTTGGCTTTTCATTAATGGGAAGGGGCATTACAAAGCGCTCTCATGCTTAATGTTCTGGAAAAAGGTACTGATAGTACCAGAGGAACTATAAGAACTCTAAGATTTAACATGGCATGCCAACAGCAGATACAGTGTCTTGCAAGCTAAATCAGAGGTTACACTGCAACAAAGCAGCATACGCTCCATTATCAATAATTAAACAAGTAATTAGACACTCTAGTATTACTCACATCTTTGCGGTAATAGGGAGTGTCATTATGATAAAATGCACCTTTTGCTTAAACACACTCTTTGAGAATTATTAAAGTTTTTGTCCATCAAAACAGAATTATTGTTGATGAATTAGAAATGACTATGCTGATGAACATACCTGCTGTGTGTTCCAGAGGCGGGTCTGTACAGCTTTGTCACTGACCAGGAGTAAAGGGACTTTGGGAATCACACTAATGAGAGGAGTGCTAAGGAGTAAAGGCTCAACTTTATCCAGCCACAGGTGAATAGAAGCAGAACCCTGAAAATATACAATTGAATTTAGACTATAGAAGTGCTTTGAAACTGCAGCATTGAATGTGAGCATATTGAGTCGGATAATATGAATTTCTCACCCAGAGTTTGGTGGTGATGGCGTTGCTCTGTGTAGGAGTGAGTCCTGGTGTCTGAGAACTGATAGCTGGTAAAGCCTCCAGCAAAACATCCGATGGCAAACTCCATAAAGTTTCCACCTTCACCCCACTCATGAGAGACCCCAGTAAAGACAGATGCCCTGAACCAGGCACAGCCAGCTAAGGACCACAAACATAATTTTTAATTTCTAATCATTTTTAACATTACAGTAAGGCTTTATATGTTTGCATTATTTAATGCATTAATTAATTATAAGCATTATAAACTAGCAATGACCAATTATTTTCACAAGTAAATTTTTTTACAACATTTTATTATTTATTATATCTTTTTTATGAATGTTTATTGTTATGAAAATTTGAAGATTTATTCTTAAGTCTTTCCATTAATATATAGTTTGTCATGATTTGATTAGAATTATGATTAGAACTATGAAATATTGTTTACAACTTTTCATGTACATATGTAGAAAGTAAAATAATGTAAAAACTAAACTAAACAATAAGGAGATAAAGGTATACAAGCCAGTGTAAAAAATTGTTATCCATAAGAAGTGTTATCCATAGTAATAAGATACACAATATTCAGTTTTATTGAGGGTGTAACAACCGCTGTCATTTGTTTAACTTTGTAATGTTCAATAAGCATAAGCTATCTTTGGATTGTGTCTTTAGATGCCACACAAGTGACAGAAGTGTGCTTGTCATCTCACTAGTGACGCACTGTCGGCTCCACCTGTAATCATTCAATCCCACTGACATATCCACAGAAACAAAATACAAAGGGCAGCTTCCTTTCCAAGTAACTTCCTTGTGTCTGATGTAATTCTATACTGCAAAGAACTGCCAAATCACATGGATCATTTGAGTGAATGTTATGTACACCTTTAAACAGGCAAGGAAAATTGTAAGGAGTGATTGAGTGGCGAGTGTGCTGGTTTATGCAACTGTCCTTGAAACACCCTGGAGTTGATTACATTGGGTTGCGGGGAAGCTGGATAAGACTTTGCTGACCATCAGTTGTAGACACACATGCAAACACAAATCCCTCTATGCTTTCTTCCCTTTATAACAAAGACATACTTACACTCAAATTGGCTGAGATCTTGTCAATGATGACAGCTGCCTTCATGGAGGAAAAACAGTCATCAATATGGACATTATAAAAGGGAATGCAGCTTATTAGACAATAAAAAGAGTTAGACAACTATTTCATGATGACTAAACAATCTTACTAATAGAGAATATTAGTTGGTTAATGACAAATAATGATTCAAATATTCACCAATAAACGAATTAATACAACCTTACTGGAATATTTTCTATCTTGAGCGAAACCTTTAATAAAATGATTCTCTTGTGGGAAATTTGAAGCTGTGGGTTTCTATTATTTCTTTGTACTCTTATCCTCTGCCTTCCTTATGTTTTGGCTGCATGCAGAGATAGCCTTGCAGAATTCATGTTTGGTCATGCAGAAATGATTAAAAGGCATGAGCGGGGAAACAATCCTCTACCTATATCAGATACCCTGTTTCTTTGACAGCAGTCTTCCATCTGTTGCAAAGCCCTGATGACTAAACTGATGACTGCTTATGACCTTTAACCTCTACTCCATGCTCAGCACCTGCTGTAATATACCACACCTAATACTTTAGCTATTAAGACTTGTTAAGACTCATTTAAAGTATGTATTCAACCATTGGTGAGGACAGTCCTGCCAGAAAAGTATTTGGGGGTCAGCGCTGTATTGATAACATTATGTTTAGCAATAACATCTACTTAAAAAAAAAAAACAACTTTAATAGGACATGAATTGCTATTTCCTACATAAAGTTAAGACAGCAAATGACACCTACTGTATGTCTTTATCTCCTACCTAACAACATGATTAATAAGATGTTTGAAGTTGTCTAATAGTTTCAGGTGGTGTGTACTGTACCTGTGCTGGGGTGAAAGATACAGAGCTGAGGGTACTGAGGGCAGACATGAGCTGAGCTGAGGTCAGCTGCTGCAGGAAGCTGGATCCCAGAAGAGGCAGGAGAGGAGCAAGCTGAGAGACTCTCTGAGACGTGAGGCTGGAGGGAGACTGCAGCTCAGATGCATTCAACACCAAGCTGGATATCTGGACATAAACAGTGAACAACTAAACATTCTACTACACCTGAGGTTAGATTATTTATTAAGTCAATATACAAGTTGATCTGAAACTAGTAGTGCTAAAACTAGAGATCTAAAACTATTTTTACTGACCATACTACTAGGGATACTGACTCCCTGGATGAGACATGCCCTAATGTTGTCCTGGATGGCTGAGAAGGATTCTGTTCCTGAATATGCCATCAACTGGTTGTAATTAGCCAGACATGACATATTACCTAAGCTAAAAAGAACAAGTGTGTTAATGTTGAACAGAATGAACGAATGAAGGATTTAGTATATTATTTGTATTTTGAAATATTTAGCTGGCATAGTCTAACCTCTTGAACTGGTCTGCAGTAAGATTCCTGAATGCTCCAATGACACTCTGAGCAATGAACTGCTGCTTGAGAGGGCTCAACACATTACTCTTTAAGACATCCAAACCATCCAGGAGCTACAAGAAGATACCAGGTAAATGATTAGACATTACACACTATGGACATTTTGAATCACTTGGTTAAAATGTCCACTATAAACCTTAGGTCAACATGGTGTTAAAAGCCAACAAATATAGTAAATTATCCTAACTGTGGACTGGTGCACTGACATTGAGTTTGTGGATGTAAGGTGCGTGTTTATTGGCATTTTACAATTGCCTTAAGCAACAACCTGTTGCTTAACAATTTCCAGTAATTATATATATATTTGTTGTATAAATGGCCATTTAAGATAATGTTATTTAAACTATACTGTATTTTAAAAAATATTTTTATTTTCCTAGGTTAGCAGTGAACTTTGCGTTCACTCCTACAATCTTATTCATGGTCCACTACACCGCAATTCCTAATTCATGTGTCTCTGTGTTAATTTATTGAAAGCAGACTACGAGGGCATGTCTGTTACAATGAACCAGAGACAAGCATTGGCATTCTCCCGACTTTAGCTGCCTGTGGGTTAACCGGAGCCAAACAGGCTCAGATATCTTTCAGAGGTGTTGGGGCTGTTACCTGAGCAGGTGAGAGGTACTGGAAGCTGCGGAAGGGCAGATACACGATCAGGTTACCAGCGTCTCTGATGAAGGATAAACTGCTGTTAGCCAAGCTGTTGGACTGACTGAGCCATTGACCAAATGCTTGCTGCTGCTCCAGGGAAAGGTTCTTGATGAGGAGGTTAATGATGCTTAACCTGAAGAAAGATATGAGAACATAGAAGCTTTAGAGAGTTTTAATGATATGCAAAACTTTATGTGTGTCACTTACGCATTGATATTGTCTTGTAGCACAGGCATTGATGTGATGTCTGATGGTGTAGCCAGAGCCAACAACAGGCCCATGTCAAAAAACAGGGAACTGTCTTTGGGCAGGTGGGTTTGGAAAAGCACAGATACCATGGTGTGCAGGTACTCATCTGTTAACTTTACAGTTGATCACAAATGACAAAAGTCTTAATAATTTTAACACTCATTCTAATTTAATACACTATGATTAGGATGGTTTACCTGTAAGGCTGCATGGTTCCTATTATAGTACTGCAGAATCTCTCTTATGACTGTGAGATCCACTGCACTGAGCACTGACTTCAGATAGGACGGAGGAATGCGGAAATATTCCTGTAAAGAAATAATCATAACTGAAATTAAATATATTATTATATTCAGCACAATAAAACAGAACATTATCTCGAAATGGAAATGCCAGTTAACACTTCGAAAAATGAAACATCTATTTTTCCAGAACACTGTTATGCGTTAAAAAGCAAAAAAATAAAAAATACATTGCAAGTGCATGAAAATAATGCCTTATATCCAACCTTAATCAGAAAAAAGCTGCTGGCCACATCTCTTCCTGTTAGCATCAGTCCGGTTAGAACTTTCTGAAATACACACATACAAAATTACAACCAGAAACCAGTATCATAATTATGAGTGACAACAAGGTGAACAATGATATCAAACATTTAAGTTTTTGTATCACATTGGTAAGACAAATCAAATGACTCAAGAGTTAATATTACATGCTGAGGCAGAGATTCAGGTTATCCAGTGTCAGGACAAAACCCTATACCTCATGTTGATAAGATAATGCTAGATCATGATTTGGTTACAATATAGTTAGGTATAGTTACCTGGTAAGGGATGTGGTTAATAAATAAGAAGTTACAAAACAGGTTCACTCTATGTTTGGTGTGTACCATTGAGATGTAACATTTCTCTATTTCTAATATTAATTATATGCGTAGGTCTACAGTCACAGAATAGTAATACGAACCCCAAAGCACTGCAGAAGCACACGCTTGTTTTCAAAGTTGGTTTCATTGTCCATGTAGATAACCATTGACTCTAGTACGCTAAGCCGAATATTCTCCGTCACCCTCAGAGTAGTCATCTGACTTTCTTCTAGAGCCAAGAGCACAACAACCCATAAGCTTGTGGCTTGCCTGACCATTGATGTCACCTGTGTAGTCATGAGATTCTTAAACCGGGGTAGTAGAAACTCTATCCCACAGCGCAACAGCACCTGCAGGGCCTGGGCCTGACTGGCACTGGGTTGGCAGACCAAACTGAAGTCTGCACTGCAGGACCAGTTAAGTCTCTTAACTAACTCCTTTGTTAGACATGGCTGGGGCTGTGTGGAATTGCTTTCATTCACATTGGGAACTTGTGTACTTGTGTAGGTGGTACAAAGTGTGCCAACCCAGAGACTAGAGGCTTCTTGAGTGATGTAGGTGAGCATTGAAGGGTTATTACAGATGGAAGAGATAAAGTTGGCCTGGTCATAGTCCCAACACAGAGCGAGCAAGGCAGGGTCTGGAAGTACCATGATCCAGCTGGTGTACTGACACTGCTCAGCTGGTCGGAAACCCATCAACCCACTCCCATTTTCTGCCCCACCTGAGCCAGAACCAGTTAGGTTTGAGCATTGCTCCAGTAACCAGGTGTTGTCTAAATTGGCCATCAAATTCTGAAGAACTGTGACATTGGCACATACATTTCGGGTGAAATTCTCTGTGTCAAGATCTGCACAAAAAGCAAGGTCGGCCATGTCTACAATAGTAGGCTGGCTCCAATCTGAATAAATGCAAACCTGTGCCAACATGTTCACAGTGTCATTATCAGAGCACTCTCTAAGCAGCCATTGGTTGTCGGGATGCAGAGTCAAGTGCTCGTACAAGAGCATGTTGCAGCAGACATTCTGACGGAAGCCTATCTGGTCATATTGCCAACACAGAACAACCACAGAGGGATCCACAGATATTTCAGTCCATTTTTTATAGTCACACCAGACCTCTGTGTTCAGTATTGGTGGGCTTGTAGGTGGATTGCTGATAGCGTAGGTACAATATTGTTCTACCCAAGCATTTGCACTGTTGAGAACAAGTGCAGTTACAAATGTGTTGTTCACGCAGACCGTATTAATGAATCGAATCTCATCGTTTTGAATACATAGAGTGATCTGAATGGTGGTGACCGCTCGTGCATTGCTCCATTCAGAGTATTTGCACGACTCTGCTACAAGGGCATTTATGTTAACTTCTGGTGGAGGTTCAGAGCAGTTGGGCTTTAGCCAGTTGTTATCTTCAGTTGAGAACACAACCAAAAAGAAGTCCAGGCTCTCACACAAAAATCGTTCCAGTCGCTCCATGTCATTATTCCAACAGAATGTCACTATTGATGGATCAACTGTTTCAACAGTCCACGTGCTATATGAGCAATACAGGTTTACTAAGTATGTGTCCGATGAGTTTGCACAGTATTCCCACACCCAGGCATTACTAGGATTGCTGACCAGCACTTGCATAATGTTACCGTTGTTACACACAGCAGGAATAAATGCCTCACGATCATTTTCACTGCACATAGTGACCAGAGCCGGGTCAGCAGCACCAGCAACAGTCCAGTTGGAGTAGTTGCAGAGAAGTTCGTTAAGGTTAAGGGCAGACCGTGCATTACGTTGACTAGATTTTGCGGTGGCAGGATTACTGCAGGGTTCCATGAGAGGTAAGACGATGTCCTGGATGATGTGACAAGTGTTCTTCCACACCCATGTCACCTCAGTTTGAGAGAGTCTACTGAGAGCTTGACATATCTGGTAAAGGACATAAGATTCCTGAGACTTTGTTGTTAAAATTGCTGCACAAAGGGTTTCGTTGAGTTGATTCAAATTTTGTTGGTCGCAGGTAAGACCAGATATGGGGATGTCCACAGAAGGTGTGCCTGTACGACTGAACAGGACACTGCCTGAGGTCTGGCATTCCAGTCCTGTGTAACTGCAGGTTAGAGACTCAGGACCCAAGAAAATATCAAGAATTGATTGTCCAAAGGACCAGTTCACATTATGATTCATACCCCTAAAAAGAGTAAACAAGAAATGTATTATGAAATTATGTTTTCCCCTCCAAAAAATATAAGTTGAAGTAGCTACCTTGTAGCTAACCTGCTTAAAGTTAAAGCAGTTCTCAGATTTTTGTTTATTTTGTGATCACGTGCTAAATATATGTCTATAAACAGTAGGTCTATATATATGAAATAAAGTTTTTATATTGTACAATGCTGACTAAGTTGGCAAAAAGAGCATTTTGAATAAAGTATACTAATTCATCATTGTTATATAGTATTATTTATAATCATTTTAATTTATACTAAAGACTACATACCACATGATAAGCTGTTTTAGGTCACCTGTATACAAAAGACAAATTAGAAAAAATTAGTTATTGAACAAAAAGAAAATAAATTCCAGGCTACAAAAAAACCCAAAAACAATAATAAACAAAAATGACACACCTTGTTGACAATTCTCACTTTCAGGGATTTCAATGCCGAACTGTAATCCAAGTTGTAGAAAATCCACTGGAGTTTGAAGCACACCCATGATATTAGACATGAATGACATCACAGGAGGAATTACTATGTCCATAAAACTATTCCAAAATGCAATGAAGTTGTCTGACAGTAGATAACGCTGAAGGTCTGAGGACAAAGCATTTGTCAGCATCTCCTGAAAAAAGTTTAACTGAGCTATGGTGGAGTCTGCCATTCGCACACTGGATGCCGTTGTGCAGACCTGATCTTTAAAAGAGGAGATCAGAGAAAGTATCTGTCCATTCAATGAAGATGAAACGGTACTGGCTATATCGGCTTGCCATCCACAGTACTGACGGTCTGATAAAAGGCAAATTAAAGCCTGAGGAAGAGTTTCTATGAAACTATCGACTAGCATTGGCTGGTATATTGAGTATAAACTATTAAATATTGCTAAATAAATATCTAGGTTAGTGTTGTCAATGGCAATTCTGTTCATACTCTGACGAAGACTTGATCGGGCCTCTTCACCATTTTCTTCTTTTGACAAGGATCTGATGTTATCTATCAAAACCTTCATGTTCCTCACAAATTCATCCTCACTCTCGGTGCTCATTTTGCTCTGCCTGATGATGGTTTTGGGAAACAAGGGATTTCTTGAATCACTTGATGCAATCCCTTTAAAAGAGAAAGATTATTTTGTCAACACTACATTGTTTTTAATTTGGCAATTTAAGTAAATGTACCTAACCGAGTATAGAAACGACCACAGTTAAATGCTGTATAACGATATAATGTTATAAAGCCGATTTCTCATTATAAACTAGTTAAGCTAAGTTCGCATCTGCTAAAGTTTACATTCGTTTTGTCCGGCTTGTTATGGGCTTATAAATGCGAGTGCATTTTAGTGATTTCACAAAGATTTGACACGTCTAATTCAACAGAACAGTGTGAAGTATGGTTTACTGACTAAAAGTGGAGACATCAGCTTTAACTTTAGTAGTAGATAATTACTTTTAATTATTAATTACTAAACCTCCAACCTGTAATTAGGCTCTCTATCGCCATCTCGGTTTAAAACAACATTGCAAGTTAGGTACTTATTGGTATGATTTTGAACATCTAAAACTTTGTGCCAAATCCGAGAATACATCTAATGTTATTATAAATAATTGTTACAAGATTACCATTATAAATTGTGTTAAGGTAAGGAGGGGATCTTTTGCTTTATTTTTAATCAAAAGGTTTGCTGCCATGTTAACTGTACGTTATTTTTTCTGTTCGTCAATTCATCTCTAGTCTACCACTTGTTATTTTGACTGATTTACCTAAATATGTACTTACAATATCTGGTTATATTGACAAAACTATCGTAACCCAAAACTGGAAAACAAGGTTATTAGTTGGGTAATACGTAAACATTTTGGGGCATATAATGAAATGACACATTATCTTTCCTGCTATTGTAATTATTATTCATAGTGTTAAATGGGTAAAAACGTGGTAACTGGAAAATTATAAAAAAACAAAAAAGTAATTGAAGTAAAGAGAAAAACAGTCTTACCCAGAATGATGCTGAGGATGAGAAAGGTTAAACTCCCTCCTTGGTACATTTTTACGTAAAATATCCAGATGTCGCTCCGGTAAATTTCTATTTTAACGCAAGCATGCTCACCGTCAGCCCATTGAAAATACAACAGTAAAGTTTCTGTTGTTTCCTTAACATATCGTGAAAAATCGAGTATGTCCTGACATTTTGCTTCTCTGTATTTCGTCTCTCTGTTCCTGCTCTATCACGGCTGCCGTGTTACTTTGCAACTCAATCCAGTATCAGTCTCCTAATTAAACAGCAGCATGAAAAGGTGAGAAACTGAGGCTGAGAAATACACGGGACCGGATTTGGGCGTAGAGTCACCGCCGACAGTGCTAAAATATTAACAAGTCGTGTTCACTGTCAGCATCTTGGTCACAGAATACACCCAACCCATGGCACAGGTACAAACGTAAGCGGAAAGGTGGACGTAAAATGATGTGCTACAGCGTCACTTGTGCACACGGTAGGCAGCAGTACAACATCTTGTAAAAATTAGTTTGGAGCCCCGTTACAATGAACCTAAACACAAGGCACGACCTGTTATATAAAAAAAACAATACAAACTAACCTTTAGTACGTGGTCAAACATGGTTTTTATAGAGAACCCGTAGTTTCTGCTGAAAGAGCATATTAACTAATCTTAGTTGTGTAGTTACAATCGTGGTAATAAGTAGTATTTGGGCAGCCCAAGTATTGGTAAAATAAAGAGTTTTGAAACTTAAGGGTTCCAACACCCTTTGGCCAAAACAATGCATTTACAGGCTACTAAAATTATTTTAGATTATTGGAAAAGGAAAAAGATCATTTTCAAACCAGAAAAATATTTTACAGCCAAGCAGATTATAGTCACTAAAGAAAGTTGCATTACTTTTTCTGGTTTGAAAATCACAATCTTACAATCTCTGGAAACATCAGTAAGTTTTATGACCATTAAACATGCATATATAATCAAAAGTGTAAATATACAATTAACCACAACAGCTCTTATTCAAATTACATTAAGGTGTTCACTCTTTAAGGTTGCATCAAATTGAATTGACAAAATGCCATTTATGCAGACAATGTGACAAAATCGATACAAGTCATATCCATAAAATCTCCTTGATATTACACACCATTTGATGGTAAAACAAAGTAGCAGAAAAAGACATGAAAATACAACCGTCCATTCTTAAGTACCTAACATGTTTTGATATGAGTTAACATTAAAATGAAACAGCATGCAATTTTCCAAAGACTTAATTTCAATTATATAAGCAATCTTAAATAACACATCATGTTTCAGGAAATAACATTTAGACCAAGAGTGCTTCTCCAAGAATAACCACAAGCCATATGGCTTTTTAAGTATAAAAGGAAACAAAACAAACCTGAAACATTCATCTGCAAATAGTGCCTTGATGAAAATGTCGACTTTCTTACATAACAGGCTTTTTACATGCTTAGAATGTTCAGTGATTGTGCTAACTACAAAGATACAATAATAAAAAACTGATGTCAAGTTAGATCTGCAATAATACATTTGAAAAAATGAATACATTTCGAAAAATAGATATGACATGCCTTGTAGAATACAAAGAATAGAAAATACAAAAAGATTTTCTTTTCATGAAACTGCATGTTTTCAGTACAATCTGAGTTGTACAAAAAAAAGTAAAGCACGTTACAATGGTTGTACATATGAAACAAACCTTTAACACTTAATACACTACTGCTCTTTGACATTCATACAAAATAATTATCTGTCTTTAAAGAAAGTGCCAGGGCCTAAGGGTAGTTGCAACCCCTGCCTCACAACATCTGCACTGATGTAGAGAGAAGAAATTCTTCAAACCGACCAAAAAGTAACTTGGCTATAATACATTGTATGACCATTTTTTAAATTTATGTGTATCCATTGCCATAACAATACAGTGCTAGAAGCTTATGGACTAAAACGGTAAAACAGCAAAAAAGCTTTTCTCAGTAGAGCAGGATCCTTAGGATCACTTTTACCCTCTTTCCTCTGTACACTGGGAAGTACAAACCTTCCAATATATTTCTATATTGGTTAGAATTGAAAATTCATTAAAACACTAAAGAACACAACCATCTGTGTAGTACATTTTCAAAAATATGTTTAACTAGAGTTGAACCAAAAGGCATCAATTTGCAGAAAACAAAAAGTATTTGCAGCAATAAAATTACTGTGACAGGGTCACAATGTAGAGTAGACAAACAATGTAATCAGTGATTGTCCATTACTAAGAAAGACCCATGAACAGCAAACAATACACTGTAAACGTAAAGATCATAGATGGCACCAGTGGCATGAGTAGGGAGCAAACATATTAGTTTCCAAATAAAAATAACTAAACGGAACATAAGCAAAAAAAAAGTAGGGAATACAACTAGCCCGGCCCTGCTTTACTCCCCTGTATGGCACTACTGTACTTTGATCTACTGTATTACTCAATTTAAAGCATCACCTATAACACTGGAATGAAGAGAAGAATAAAACAATATTTGCAGTATATTCAACTCTCATTCCTCCTCAGACTAATAGACACTAACTCACGTAGAAGAATAACTCAATGCTTGACATCTTAAAAAACCCTAGTATCCCAGTATAAGAGAAAACAGGACTACAGGCAGTCAGGTTTAAACCACAGCGATTAGGCTTGCTGTTGTTATGCTGGTGCTATAAACGGGGCTATTAGCCCTGTATACTTTTCTTTGCAGTTCATTTAAAACAGATTAGCTTTGGGTAGTGCTACATTAGCTTCTAAGGTTAACATGAAATACCTACTTTAAATCTAACACTAAAACAATGCATTTATGATGACATCTCTCAAAAAACACAAGTAATTAAGAACAAAAATACACAGGCTGAACATTAGCAAAAGTAGCAAAAATCTGTAACAGTAGGTGATAAATACCATTTCGGAGTTTCTGAAGGACAGAAGTTGCTATTAACATCTAGTACAATAGCTTTTACAAGGTAAAGACTTCGAACCTTAAACAATTTAAGAATTTACTGCAAACCCATACTTTTATGAATCAGCCATCACTATGGTTTAAACCTTTTAGTCACACCTTGTAAAAAAAGAACAATTCCTCTGAGCACTGTGAAAACAAACACAACACACAATTCAAACATAGAGCAATATTCGAAAGCTCTTCGAGAAGTGAATGCGTTTTTGGCAAACGAAACACGGCAGGAGCTGAAAATCACTGATGTGAAAAACTACCTAAAAAAAAACAAAGGTGAAGAGGAATGCATAATGAAAATGTTACAAATTAAACTACCAGAAAATAAAAATACCATTTACACACAAACATTTGTCAAAACGTATGCTTTTCTTACTGGCCATTCCTGTTGAAATTTGTTAACAGCGCAAACCATTTTCCATTGAAGCACCAACAGACATCGTGATCTCCTGTGACTGCTACACATTTACTTTGTACTGTTTAAAACAACTGAAGATACCAAACAACCACTTTAAATCCCTCTGATGTACAGAGGCCGAAGAAACATCAAAAAGAGTCAAAAGGGAGCATTTTTGTTTTGTTTTCATCATCAGTTATAAAATGCCGGGGAACTAACTAACTTATCAGTAATGACAATGATGTTGTAATCCAAAGCAAATATCTGCATTCGTTTT
This sequence comes from Beaufortia kweichowensis, assembly GCA_019155185.1. Lineage (NCBI taxonomy): Eukaryota > Metazoa > Chordata > Actinopteri > Cypriniformes > Gastromyzontidae > Beaufortia > Beaufortia kweichowensis. Next base: position 14,198,200 of record CM032794.1, read on the forward strand.
TTTATTACTGTCTCAGTCCACTCTGAGCACTCAGTCAGGGGGAAGGAGGTCGTGCAGCCTGAACCGCTCACGGACATGTGGTCGCACATCCTCATTCTATGGGCAAAAGACAACAGACAAAAATCCCCATTTATGTAAGTAACACAAAACAATAAAATCTAATGGTACAATGGCAAAAAACAATGCATTCAAGCTATACTTTTTTTTCCCAGTATGTATGTTCTCTGGAAATTAAACCCACAGAAAAGACAATTGAGTCAATAAAAACTCTGTATGTCATTCGTTTTGGGTATAAAAATTGTTTACAGTTTCCATAATGGCTAATGACAAACTAACATGGAAAGAAATACAAAACAACAAAAAACTAAACATAATACTGTGCCTGCATACCAATTCCACCAGCTTCTCCAAGAAAGGAACAAGCTTCAGAAGCTCATTGTCATTCCTGTCCATGAACCAGCTTTCAATAGGAATTCCATTGGAGAGCTGTGGGTGAAAAACACGGGATAAAGAAACACTGTATTTCTTTAATGTGTAACGTATTTTTTTTAGGCAGATGTATGTGATTCATGTACATTGTAAAACATTTTATTATGGGCATTACCACAAAAAAGGTCTTTCACAGAAAATGTCAAAATTATAGTTAATATTAATGCTAATTTTTAATGAGCTAACACTGGACAGCTCACCTGATAAGCAAAGGCTTGTGGTGAGTTATCAATAATTATGGTCTTGGACAGATCCCGTCCAAGAATACTTAGATCCTTAATGTAGTTTCCTTGTACACAGACACAATGCTCACGAAATAATCGGTGCCTAGAACCCACACAAACACAAAAAGAGAAGAACAACGAAATAAATCTTCAGGGCATGAAATGAATAATGCATCCAAAGCAAAGGCTTGACACCTGAGGCTGGTGTGGGGTGTTCATTTGCTTGAGACCAAACCTCTCCAATCCACCCCAATCCCTCACTGTAACCAAACTCTATCGAGCAACTCTGCACAGCCGTAAAAAAAACGAAGGCAGGGTTACCCAATAACTGACACCTTGCCTTAACGTACGTTTACTCTTACCAAGAACAAGCATAGTTTTTCAAAAGAAACATACAAAAAAAGTTTACTGATGTTTTACTGTTTCTATTGGAACAGTAACATCATAAGGTACACAGAATTTTAAAATGAGTGAAACAAAAGAAAAAATAAAGTAGTCCACAGACCGCACCAGCTGTTTCTTCGGATCGAGAATGTTCAGCAACTTGTCTGCATAAACTTTCTTAGAGGCAGTGAAGAGAATGATCTGGGGAAAAAAAGCCAACAATGGAACAACTTCAGTCCACTATGAAGAACAGATGTTCAGCAAGGCAAAGTTTTCCATGTAATATCATCCATTATTTGGAAAAAAAATTGGAGACGCTTACCTCATAAATCTGAGACATGCGTTCAAGGAACTCTCTGAAAAATGGCCTCAATCGCACATAAACCTAACAGAAACTGTCTATTAGAATTTCCTTTTTTAGATAACATGATAACTGATTTTCACAACAATGTATTAGTACAGTTTAAATACTTCACAATATTAGTAAAATCTCATGCCTTACTTACTAAATTTCATTTTCATTCTGATATTATTAACCTTAGATACATAAGATTACACAAATGCTAAAGAAAACTGTTTTTTAGCCAGTCTTTTTCTGTAAATAACTACAGCCTCCTCTAGTGGTAAGCTATTGAAACACACAGACAGATTGGAGGTTGTTTTTACCTGGTAAATGACATCTTGGAAGAGGACAGGAAAGGTTAATGCTGCATCATCCAGCTCATTCAAACTACAATGGACAAGGGTTTCATCCTGCAGGGAGAAAAAATGCAATAAGAATTTGTTATTGCAAAACACTTTGTGGTGGCACTGGTATTCTTCAGTGGTTTGTTAGACGAACCAGATCAAGCACCAGGGAGAACTCAGGAGTGCTGCGAGTCTTAAGAGGGAGTGCAGGTTTGCGAGTTAGTTGTTCTTCTGTTAGCGGAGGTACATGTTTGATGAAAAAATACCTGTAAAATATTTCACATGAACAAAATTGCCTACACAACACTAGATATAATGTTAATAATATGCATTCAACTTGTATGAACACAAAGCAGAGGCATTAAGCACAGGTAAACTCACGGGTCAAACACTTCCCACTCCTCCTCATACGATCCTTCAGCTGGGACAGGGATAGAAGTGTTCACATAACCCCCCATTGGAGGAGAACCAGGAGCTAAACACAAAAGACAGATGACAGACAGATCTTATTAAAAAGCCTTTTAATATTTAACCTAATATGAGCATTTTAGGGTATAAAACCTAATATCGAGGGCTGAGAACCAGAGGGACGTTAAGTGACATTTTACCAAATTTGTTTGAACAATTTTGTTTAAAGAAAGTACACAAAATGTGTACACAAATGGAGGACAGTATACTTATTAAACACAATTTTAACATTTTCCAAAAAAATGAATAAATCAATTTAAATCACCCTGTTGTTAAGTCTTTTGGTTTCTAATGAATAACTCCAAATTGGTTAAGAATTCACTTATATCCTTTTGGCAGTAGAAACAAGAGCCCATCAAGAGCTTATATTTAATACACATATTTTTGGTTCACATATACATATACATATACACATGATAAGTATATGATGATGTGTTTCAATGGAAAAATGCCCTCATTTGTCACTTTTGAAAAAAACATCTGCTAAATAAATAGGATAGGTAGGTGTAAAGTAAAAGAAATGTATAAAGAACACAAAATTTGAGTTAAAAGATTTAGTCCTTGGTACTGACAATCTGATGTCATATCTTTCACACCTGTTAGAGGGGGCAGGTCAGGATGAGGGTGGTCTTGACTCTCTCCTGCAGCTGTGTGAATGGAGGGTAGAGGCCTAAAGGCAGAGGGCATGGCACTGGTGTAGAGAGGGACATTCAGGGGCTCTCTAGATGTGGCCGTACTGGTGGGCATCTCTTCTACTTGCTCCATTTCCAGCTGCTTTACAATCTCTTCTGCCTCCAGTGCCTGGCCTGGAGAATCTGAGCCTGATGTAATGATGAACATAATTTTATTTATTGGTATAAAGGTGTCATTTTATCCATGAACACCCTATTAAACACTTTTATGTCATGAAATGTACTCTTATTGTATTAATTTATTTAAACATACAGTGGAGTTCTGCTAATAAAAAAATTCTGCAAAGCCACTACTCTGTTTAGTGCATTGTTTTTATCTCACCATTTTTATTTGCTGGTGAAAAGAAACTGAAGACAGGAGAGAAGATGGTTCCTAGCAGGGTGGTTCGGGGTGGACTGCCCACAACCTCTTCAGAGTCCTCCAACTTCCCATTAGGCCTGACAGGCTTACTCGTGTCATGGTTTGTTGTTGCTACAGAACAATGTTTAAGGAGAATAAATCTTTAGTATCCTATCATCAAATGGGTCTATAATACTGTACTACTAAAATATACAAGTGGACACAACAGTGCTGAATATAATATTATGGTAAAGTCTTTCAGATCACACTGTATAATAGTGATTGTTATACAAAGTGAAAAAAGGCCATATCTGTAGACAATTGATGTTGTTATGTTTGATAATTTTTACATTAATATTTCATTATAGTATGTATAGTGTGTTTATTGTCATTTAAGATTTCATTGTGATTTTTAAATTGGTATTGAAAAGGCAGAATATGTTTTATTGCTTGTGACACCTTTGACTCACCTCCATTGATGGAGTTTCTTCTGCAAGCTCTGTAGATGTTTTTTCTTGACAGGTCATTTCTCTGTGGGGTGGAAGTGATCAGCTCACAGCTCAGACGATTCCTCTTAGCTGGGTTCTCTTGCTTCACCTGATAAACACCAAGTCACGCAAGCATACGGTTTTATAGTAAGACCACATTTTTGTTAGTACATGTGTGGTGGTTTTGCTTTTGTCTATCCATTTTTAAATGCTGTCAATTACACAATAAAATAAGCTCCTTTGTCCTAAAAGGACAAGTATTTGATACAACACTGTTTTATAATAGCTTTATAAAATTAGTCTAGGTAACATATGGGAAAAAAGTGCTACTGATTTGTATATGCCACAAGTTTGGAGGTATATGAGACTGTCAAAACCCTCAATCAAATCTACTTGTGGGCACATGGGAAATCTGAAAAGAACATAGGTAATTCATAACTCAAACCAAAAAACCTAACATCTCTCCTAAACATATCGCTCCTGAAACTAGCATACAAGCTGCTAGTTGCAGCAGCTTGCATGCCTGTTTAAGCCAACCCTACCTACTGTCATTATGTGAGCACTGTGGAACCAGAGCTAAAATTAGAACAGGACTGAGCTCCTCAGACAAGCAGCAGCATTCCACCATGCATTTCTGGAGGGAATATGACACCAGGTCTTGCTTGCTTTCCATTCTAGAACATTCTGGGCAATGAACATCCAAACCAGTTGTTCCCAGTAAAGGCCCGCTTTTTACATCAAATCCTTGAACTGATTACTGACATGAGCTATGTATTCTACTGTTATGAAAACAATTAGCTCCTTACATGGCCCAACAAGAATTGATTTAATTTACAGTTAGATTGATTACAGTTGATTACAGTTTACAGTTTGTAAGCGGCCAAATGTTCTAAAAAATCCTACAGGAACTGCATATTCTTTGGTTTCTCAGCCGTTTTAGCAAATTTAACTGCTTCCCAAAAATGAATATATAAAGTTAAGCTTTTCACACTTATTTTACAAAGATGCACACATTTATTAATATGCAGGAAGGCAATAACTATATGAATAATAATTATATTGTTGTTCTTTAATTTTACAATTCCAACATCACTTAACATTTTTAAAGTGTGATAGAACAACAGAGTGCAAAGCAGGTGCATTTACGCACAGACCAAACTCGACCACAGGCCCCAGAGCCATTTAAATATTCAAAGAATGGGAATCACTGATCTAAACTAAGAAAACATCTGTAGAAGTTTAGATCAGCTGCTCACCTTGACAGAGTTTCCATGGATGAAATTGTTGATGCTGGACAGAAGTCTCTTCCCTTCACCTGAACACTCCTCAATCTCAGAGTGCTTTCGTTTGGTCCGGGCCGGGAGCGGTCTGCAAGCGAGGTTTGGCTGCTGAGAAGCCTTGCGCATTCTCAGCCTCATTTTGTTAGGAGTCACATGTAAAACTGCAGAGAGAAAGAAGACAAAGAAGCTTACCTTCCAAGTCTTGAAAGAAAACAGAACAGCACAATGAAAAAAAAAACACAGGAGAAAATCACTCAAACCAAGTTTAAGTTCTGACAGTGACCTTGAAAAGCTGCACTAGCTTTTTTTCAGCTATGGTCGCATGTTCTCACATACAGACATACAGGTAAATGAATCATACTTTCTTTGATGGTCTTAAATCAATGTTGGTGCTCAGCTCTGTTTTGAAAGTGCAACACTTCAGCCAAGAGTGTTAGCCACAGACATCTGGATGTACTCAAGATACCATTTCCTCCAACGTGGTTTATCATTATTGCAGAAGCACCTCCAAAACAAAGCATTCTCAACTACAAGTACTTTTGAAACAGAAGAATTCTGAATGGACAAGACAACCGTTAATTTATAGACAAATCTGTGAATCCTTAAAACACAGGGTAGAAAACTAAAGTACTAATAATGAAACATCAAGTTTAGCAAATATAATGGTCTTTTCTATCCTTCTTTAACATTGCACAAACACTAAAGAAAGAAAGAAAGGGGATTACTACAAATCATCAGCGAGCGGCAATTTCTAGCAAGAAAAAGCTGAAAAAAGACCAGGAAAAACAGCTAATGTGTTCCTGATGTTGAGGAAGTGTCCCTCTCTTCTTTAAAGGCAACACTGTACATCAAGGGGAAAAAATAATCCTGAAATTAACTTTAGTTCTCGGTCGTGTGTTTCCCCTCCCCAAAGTGTGCTTATGTAACAACTGGCCACAAACATGCTCCACCATTTGTGACCTGTCAGGCATTTCACCAAGCTTTCATACACACCATGAAAGACACTCACACACTCCTTGAGTTTACAACACCATGAAAGAAAGCATATTAAAATGTACATTTTCTAGAGCATCAGGATTTCTAAATAGCTGGAAAAACCTTTAATAATTTGTCCAACATGCATTTTAATTTCACAGAATGAGATAGATTTATAATTACATCAGAGATTCACTGAAACGTGGATATTGACAATATCCACTGACCAGGAAAAGAGCTGTCCACAAAAAAGAAAGTTGGGGAAAAAGCAACAATCTGCATCAGAAGAAACTGAGCTCCTTTCTGCAACGGCTACAACATGCAAAAAAAGACAATGAGAGACACTGTGAGCATGGAAGCATCCGAAAGACCGAAGAATGATAAGAGAATGATTGACAGAAAGAAAAAGAAACTTTAAAAAATACAAGGAGACAAGGGTAGAGCTGGTAATACATCTTAACCATCTTTTTTCTTAACATCACAAATGGTGACTCATCCATTGCCTCAAACAAGCACACGCCATGCCAAGACAGCTACCTCACAACAATGAGAAGCTTATGCCTTTCTTACACAAGAAAAAGGCACATTAGGATTTAACAGTCGACAAATTCAACAACAGAGTAATAAGCATCGATCAATGAACTCTTGTTTAAGGCTATATACCCTGATCAATATCAGCAAGACATTAATCTTTTAAACATAGAAAAATAAAACATTTTACATACAATAAAAATATAAACATGAAATGATTAACATAAAACTACTCATGTGACCCCTTTGACCTTTTTCATTACAACCACTAGTCAATGTAGTTAGGGTAAAACCAAGTCTACAGCCAGCCTACGTCTATGTTCATACAGCAAAATATAAACAATGTTAGTAAAAAGGAAAACATGCCTTGACAGACTGACAGCAAACACAAAGCTACTGACACATTTCCAAGAATTATTCCCTGAGGCTTTTGCATCTGCTCAGTTATGCCACACACAATATATATATTAGAAACCCAGAGGACTTAAAGTATATTATAGACATATAGACATATTATAGACATTATAGACATATAAAGCCCTGCTGATAAGAGTCCAGACATATCAGTCTATACACGTATTTTCTATTTAAGAGGAGGGAAATATACATGCATTATATATGTGAAAACAAAGAATGTATGTTTTTTAGAGGCAACATTCTTTGTAGAATTTCTTTGAATTAAAATGCACAAACTACAAGCTAAAAGGAATAATACCCAACAAATGGATAAGGGATGGCTCAAAGTTTGGCATCTGAGCTATCAGTATGGTAAAAACCTTTTTTCATGGTAAGGATGATATTTGCATGGAAATTTCCGCATGTTAATGAACACTACTATTATTTACAGACAAACACTGCAAACAGTTTGCAACCTGTCCCATAACAGACGGAGTAGGATAAATGGCATTACAGTGAACTATCATTGTTGGTTTGTCTCGCATTAAAAAAAAATGGGGGGGAATACATATCAAGTGCTACACTGCTTGTCGGATACTTTACTATAGAAATGATTAAATTTAGCCGCTGGCAAACTCAAGACATTAGTGTAGTGGGCGGGAAACACGCGCTAACAATATTCTGTACGGAAGACATGCAACTTCCTAACGATTTTTTTTGGTTAGTTAGACCTTTAAAAGTCAAGTTTATTTTTTAATTAGGAACAACTTGTATTTCCACGACTGCATAGTGTAAACAGTAAGATGTATTTTGGAGACAGCAGAAATACACATCTGTGCATGACTGTCTCTAAGGCAGGTTATTCTGTCCACAATGCCCGACTCGGTGTTGGACCGGGCAGGACCATAAGCATTCTCTCTTATGAAACCTGCTTCTCATCACCTGACAATCTATGAAGCACCCTCTCGTGCCCCTCAATGCAAGTGTCAGTCTGTAGAAAAAGAAAGCGCGGGAAAGGTTCGCTTACAGACCGTATGTCCGCGTGTGTGTGGTGCTACAGGAGTGACCCGAACCACAGCAAAACATTTCCGACCGAAGCGAGCGGGCGACCAGTTACGGGGGACATTCCCACCACATGCCGGACGGACTGAGCAAATAACTTACTGGACGAAGCTCCGGGGATCAGGTCGTTGGATAACCGTCTGTTTCAATGCTGTTTTCGCGTCGACCGCCGCGGTCTGACGCTCGCTCTTGTTCGCCTGCCTTTTCAGACGAGGTTCACCTCTGTCCTCCCAGCACCTCTGGACGCCATTTCCCGCCTCCGTACCCACACAGTCAACTGCAGGTACCCGGATGAGGAGCCGAACGAGCATGCGTCCTGCGCTGCGCGTCCCACACCCCCTTTCAAATACGAAAACAATATTTTGGCTTTGCAATGCGACGTGTTGCGCTTACAGTGTTCGTTTAATATACAGTGCAGAAGGATTAAATGATAAAAACCCCAAATGGCTTTTAGTTTGTTTCACATCATTACTGTCGGCATTGCCGACGATGTAGCATAGGAGGTAAACCAACTCAAAATTAGCCTTGCGTAGTGTTTGTAAACATTTTCTTACCCGGAATGCAACTCTTTGGGATTTGGGAGTCTGCATTTACGATACATGAGTTTCACAATTCAACTAAACAAACAGGCTCACAAATGAAGTTCATGCTAGCAGCATCACATTTACTTATGCATACCACCTCAACACAGCAGTAAAAATAGCACGAGCGCGCTGGGTATGAGATGAGTAGAGGGAAAAGCACGTTCTGGTCGTCATGGTGATATTCTGTTACGAAAGCACTTGCTTAGCAGAATGGCTGTATATTCCTGAATGAAGTGAATTTAGTTAACGTCTACTACTGTTACACATGACACCCGCGTATTCACATTAGATAAATACAAATGACACATATACATTAAAAATGAAATGCATACAGTTGTGAATAAATAGCGATGAATAAAGTTGAATAAAAGCAGACGCGCACCTGAACTAGGTTCTTTATACAAGTGGAACACTGTATAAAGAAGCAGACATTAGTACTCAGAAAACAAATCATTTATTGTTACTTTTATGTAATCACTTATGTTTCTAAAGCAGCCTGGGGAAAATGTAATATGATTTCTGAAGCGAGCTCTTTATCATCACAGTGATAAAAACTTTACTTTCCAAAACAGTACCAGTTTATTTGGAAGTATAAAGCATTTTTAAAACGTTATCCTTGGATTGCACTGCACAGCTTTGTAAGAGTTAGAGAGCCCAAACACCCATGTGACAGATCTCGAAACAATCACAAGCTATAAGAGTACATTCAGTATGTAAACTCTATCAAATTTTTCTCGGTTATTAAAAAACACAAACAGTTAGGTCTATAATCATTATTTCCATTTGAGAGTTTGGGAATTCTACAGCATCACTTGTCACATGGATTCCTTATATGTACATCTACAGCTAAGGGTAAGAAAGGAAGCAGGCTGACAGCTGTGGTAAGTTTAGCCAGTGGCACAAAGTATTGCTTTTTTGTTCTATAGGTTGATTTACAAAGGGTGTCTTTTTGCATGCAATGATGTCCTTACAAGGCCGTGAACACTTTTGTGTGCTCCTTTAGATTCAGAACCATTAAACAGTAAAAAGTGTCTCCAGCAATCACAGAAGTCTTGTCTAATATTTGGACAGCAGTTGTCACTTTGCACCAGAAGGCATATTCCCATAGTCTACACTTTGATTAAGCAGAAGTTGTCCAAAAAGGTAAAGGGACATTATGGTTTTCAGCAGTTCTTGTGTATTGTAGGTCCTTTTCAATAGTAGCATCAATATGTTCCATTTTGTGAACCAGACAGATATTACTTCCATGTTGTCTGTCTATTCAGTCTTCTTCTAGTCCAATGTGTTTTTATTATTACACAAAAGAAAATGAAAAACACATTTCTACATTATACTTTTTCCTCACTTTCAAACCCGTTAGATCTGTGCTACAGATGGAAATAAAATAAAACACTCCCAAATAAGATCATGTGCAAGCAAACATTCGCAGTTTAGTTGAATAAAAGACTCATGGGCAATGATCGATTTCACATCCGCAACCGCTGTATGAAACTCATTGTTCTCTGAAGTCACAGAAATAGTTTGAATATCTCCAACCATACATTACAACGAAATCACAGCAGAAATCCGAGAGTTGTTTTTCTCTCTTTGCTACTTCATTTTCAAGAACATCCAAAGCTCTGTTTTAGATCATCTTGATGAAACTACAGGATGTCAATAGCTTGATGACGTTTTCCATAATCCACAGCCCTTTCACCTGGAGCCTCTCGGTCTTCATCATCTGAAAAATACATCAAGTATTAAAAATTTGGGAACAATGACTGTTTCACAACAAAAACTATCTAGCTAAGCTTTAACCAATAAGACTGAGATCTACTAAGGCCACGTACACACTGCAATAAAATATGCATACCACACCTTCTTAACAATTTAGGTAGTGACACTTTTTAAGACAGTTTTTGTTGTGTACAGAACAAAACTAAACAACTAGCTTTTAACACAGCACTTGAGAAGCAGAAAATGTGTCTTGATTCATTTGCAAATTCTGATACAGTCTCTCTCCACCATAACTGCTCCCATCAGCCCTTCATTCTCAGTGCACAGTGTTTAGGATGCAAACTAGTCATCTTTTGGTGAAATTTACCATTCAAATATGGTACATTATACATTATTTTTGAATGTTGTTTCCAGTCACCCAGCTGTTAATGCTTATTTCTTCAACAGTTAACTAACAAACATCTTACTCATTCTAAACCAGCCCAATTTTGCAAGTGACTCCTGTTGTCTTGTACACATGCAACAATCATTTATTGGTGTCACTTTCTGCATTTAAATGCATTTGTCACTTCCAAAACTTTGCAGTGTGCATGTAACCTAAGAGAAAAGGGTTAACCATCATCACAAATGTGTTTAGTGGTAGAGGGAGCTGATGAAAAAAAAGAAAAACAGATGACCTGATAATGGTTTTCTATGACTTTCCACTGGACAATTGTACACAACTGAACAACACAGATTTTAAAATGTGGAACATCTAAACCCTAGTGTAATACAAATGGCATTTAAAACAATATGGATTTTACATGCATCACGACAGCTCTACACACAAGCACATTGATTAGTAAAGACAATGAATGGCGTTTTGGAGAATGAAGTGCACACACAGAAGAGCCAAATGAGGCATGCTGGATGAAAGTTCAGTCTCATAACAACATGGCCCAAAAGCATTAAGGATATCATGCTGATTCAGGCCCTCTTTTTCTTTTACATACACAAATGCTCTCAGCACACACAGTTGAGGGCTTCAACTAAGACTGATAAGGCTACAAAGTTTGTTGCCTTACAAGTAATAGGACAAAAGAACTGACAGTAATTCAGTATGTTATGAGCCCATGATGACTGAACCGGGGGCTTAATATAAGCAGCACAGCAACAGGACAGGGGAGGGGGAGAGGAGACGGAATAGCAAAGCAGTCGCAATCCCCCTGGCTCACCTTGGACGTCTTCCTCCCCACCATCACCATCCTCTTCCTCATTGTAGGCCAGCTCGGCCTGCTTGTCCGCCTCATACTCACCCACGTTGCCGTCATCCCCGTTGTAGTCCGCCAGCTTATTGCCGTGTTGCGGATCTACAGGGGACTCATTTTCATCAAAGAAACGGCCTGCAGAGGCAGAGAAGGGCCCCATCAGGAAGGAAGGAAAGACAGCAAGAAAAGCAGCAATAGAACATTCAGAAAAAGCATGAAAAACAATAAGATAGGTGAAAGGAAAAATGCCAGTATATACCAAAAAGACAATGAGTTTAAAATGGCCATAACTTTAGGAACTTAGGCAGAGATTTAAGAAATGAAGCTGGTGGTAGAGGACTTTACATGAAGAAACAGGGCTGGATGGGATGGGTGGTGTGGAGGAATTATGGTCAAAAAGAGAGCAGAGTCAGGCAGCACAGTTATCAGGCTTATCAGCAGAACACACCAATGCTTGATTTTAAGCCAACATACTAACAAATAAAAATAATATTAGTGATGTATATAACTTTACAATCTCCATTTCACACACACAGTTCACTCTGCCTGCACCTTAAGACACACTGCCTTGAACTGTGACAAATCCTTGTGATCGTCATAGTTCATAAAATTTATAAAACAAACATGATTAAAAACAAGGGTTTTACACAATATGTAGAGGTAAACTCCTCCTTTAAGGTGAAAGAATTCAGCTGTGATGGCAAGGTAATCCACTGGCACATTATGGATAAATCCTTGATTTTGTTAACTGTTTTCAGAAACTACACTCATCCCCACCCTAGAACTGTTTATTACTCACTTTGACGGTGACGTGGGATGTCAGCGGGCACAACATCTCTGCCATTGTGAGAATCAATTGGTTTGGGCAAGACCTGAGCAGGGTTAGGAGGAGGAGGAACTCCAACTCCTTCTGCCTTCAAACCATCAGGAGCTAATGAAACAGGAAGGAAAGAGAGAAAATGTAGAATAAAATAATGCACACCTAATTACACCGTAAAAACGTTTTGTCAATGACAGGTGACATGTATGTGCATGGGTATAGTATTATATACAATATAATATTAACACATTAAAATGAAAACATGACATCTTACCTCCCAGCTGTCTGCGCTGCTCCCCAAACTCATCTGCCTTTATGGCCACCTTACTATCCTCATCAAACAACATTGGTTTGTCCGCCACTGGCTTCAGAACTTGCAGCTGGACGGGGCCCTCATGATTCCCCAAATGCAGATTTTCATCATGGGGCATGTCCGGTCGATCCAACGGTTGCCCACGTACCAAATCATCCCCTGGTTGGGCACCAGCACCACCTCCAAGTCCTGCCCTCTCCTCCTTCAGCAAGGCTGCAGCCTCAGCAGGCTCCATGTGTTTCTGTGTGATGGCTGGCTTCTTTAGTGCTGGAGAAATAGTAAAATATGCAATTAAGTACAGTAACAAACAGGCATCTATTACTACTTACTGTAATTTTTTTTAATCTGTTACAGTTGTTCTTGTTACTTACCAAACTGTGCATCATCTATCTTGCCTACTTCACTGTCCTCAATGCCAGGCATGCCCGCATCACTACCAGGTTTAACAATCTCATCTTGTGTGTGGGATGGAGAGGAAAAACCATGAAAATTGAAACAAAACAGTCCATAGGTATCTTTTGTCTTGTTTAACATGTTTCTGCCTGTTACCTTTGAGAGCCTGGCCATCATGTTGCCGCACAGTCACTGTGTGACGGTCAGCACCGTCCTCTTTTTCTTTTATTTTGTTGGAATCAAGTTCCTCATCTACCTGCCGACCTCCTGTGTCTGTTTTACGACCCTCTAATAAACTCTAGACACAGCAAGGCAATTTTAGAGAAGTGTGTGAATACAAGCGTGTACGAGAGTGTACTGTGACTCGCAGACATCAAATCACCTGTCTGAGTTTTGCTGCCTCCTCCTCCACTCTTTTCTTGCTCTCGTCATACTCAGCTTTCAGCTCGGCTATTTGACGACCACACTGCAAGCTACAGAACATGGGCGCAGTGCCAAACAAACAAGAGAATAGGCATAATGTTTATTGCTATACAATGAGAAAGCACAGAATATCATCTAAATATCAAATAATAATGCTTCAGATCATCCAAATGGGTAAGGTTTAATGTAATACTTTGTTTAAGCATCTAACTGCATCTGTGAATGTGCATACAAAACGAAAAACCCTTCTATCAGCACTGATCGTGTTTGCAATCACCTCTCATATTCCAGCTTCTTTTCCAGGTTGGTGCTGTTTTTCCGCAGCTCCCTCAATTGGTCTTCCTGTCGGATGACTTCCTGTCTCAACTCCTTCACCTGCTCTGTAAATGTACACACAACTTTAGAATACATTCATTAAATCTTGCATGACATCAGCTGTCAATGTGCAATTTATCTGCCATAACTGTTTTGTTAGGACTGTGGATCAGGAAGCAAAACAAAGAGCTCATTCATTGTTAATAATATGTTATCTTCTGTACTTCACTTCGCATAATCTTATTTTATTAAGTGTTGATACTGGGAAAAACAGCAACCTCTAGGGAAACCCATCTTACCTTTGAGCCTGTGAATCTCTGACATCTGGGCACTGACATCAATTTGGAGTTTATTCTAAAAAAGCACATACACAGAAAAAAAGTCAGAAAGTTGAAAATTCCATATCAAAGGTTTCTTAGTTCAGAAAAACATCACAAAAGGTTAATTAAAACAGTTTTTTTATTATTTTTATTTTTTATATGTTAATAATTCTATTTCATTCCTAACGCTAAATTAATAAATGTAAATGTAAACTACTCTTCCGAGTAGCCAACAGTATGCAACACAACTTCTCTTTATTAATACTGATAGTAAAAGAATTCAATCCAGAGCTTTTCTGTTGTTATCAAGAATTGTTGTTATCAAATTCCATGCAGGACATGAGGACATTGAACAGTTTAATACAACAGAATGTGAACTTGCTCTACTGTTCGAAAGATGATAATCAGTGAATCAAACAGCACATATAAGAACCAAGCTGTGACATGTTTAGGCAAATGACAGCACATTACTGCGAGGAATTTAAACTTGACATTTCTGTTTAAAACAGATTGAATCGTGCAGTGGAGGGTCACTGTGTGTTTTACTCTTCTACACCTGAAGAGGGAGACAGAGACTGTCAGAGACTGGAGACACTCCTAAGAGTTACTGCGAGACACAATGCAGTTCTAACCATATAAATAGTACTGATTCCATTATTAGACTGGGACAACTTTCCTCTTTCCTCACTGTGGTAATGAGTTGATTCAAGATTCATTGTGTAGGACAAGTCTTCTTTTTTCTTTTGGTTTTTAAATAAATCACATAGATTACAGATAGCTGCTGTTTTTCCACACGCTTACAGAAATAAATTATTAGGTCTAGGTGGTAGTGCAAAATATAAACTGATGTACATTGCTATGCTATGCTGTCATCACTAACACATAAACTGGCTCTTGAAAAAGATCATGTACAGCTACTAAGTGAAAAGGACTTGACAAAATACACAAACACACACCCACTGAACAGTACAAATGAATAAGAGGGGTCAGTAATTAAAGCATCAATGTCACCCTGTAGAGGAGATAAAAGCCTAGCACAGCACCAACAGCCTCTATTCAGCAAGTGAAAAATGCAGAGCCTCATTGCATCACTTCAAACCACTTTAAGTGCTTCTTCTTGGCTCTCTTTCAACACACACAGATCCAGAAAAAAACCCGGAGGAACTGATATTGCTCATGTTCAGGACTTTAATATCATGTAATTTATTTAACATAAAACCGTTCAAAATACTGTAGTGTATTCAAAATACACTTCACATCTGCAATCTGATGTATATTTCAGATAAACTGGCTATTGCACTAGAAAATTATGTACTAGAAGAACTTGAATGGATTGAAAGAGTAAGATAAACTGATATTTCAGAGCCAGAGCAAGTTATTACATGTTAATAATGTGTGTATATTTTTTTTAACTCTGACACTGTCACTTATAAAAATAAACCACATAAACAATGAACATTCATAAATACTTGTCTTGCTTACACACAGTATCACAAAGAGAGAGGGACAACTGTGTACCATTATCTATACTCTGGTAATTGTAGTATGAAAGTGTGACTAAAATTAATAATTTCATTAATAATTTTAAAAGTAACATGTCGTATAAATAATTTGCAAGTAACGTAAATCGCAAATATTTTATGAATAAAATAATGTCAAATCTTGAATAATGAATAAAATATATGGTTGATGTTTCGGTATCATCTAGGGCAATTAGCCATAGCAATTATGCCGTAAGTCATTGTCTCAAGTTTTCTGTAAAAAAACCTTCTCTATGAAGTAAGCAGGTCATGCACCAGCCAAACAACTATTGAGTAACAGGAAGGTAAAACTAAATAGGTGTGCCTGTGTATAAATGTTGACACACCAGCCCTACACCTTGATATACTGTATCAGAAAATAGGATTGCTACAGTCTCATAAGATAAAGACTTTATTTCTAACCCCATGACTTTGACTTCTGTACAGTAGTGGCAGTGTCTTCCCAAAGACCATATGATGGTTTTCTCATTTAGGTTTGCAT
Organism: Beaufortia kweichowensis; assembly: GCA_019155185.1. Classification (NCBI taxonomy): domain Eukaryota; kingdom Metazoa; phylum Chordata; class Actinopteri; order Cypriniformes; family Gastromyzontidae; genus Beaufortia; species Beaufortia kweichowensis. The sequence continues at coordinate 14,214,369 of CM032794.1, forward strand.
TATGAGTTTCACATAAGAAACCAGTTAAAATATGGCAGTGTAAAACATCGAGTGCACAAGACTATTAGTTTGTTTCCATTTTAGGCAATAATATTTTTAAAAAACAGGCATTGAGAGCCACACGTATGTGTGAAAATTTCTTCTTCACACCATCATATAATTGCACAGACATAAGATTATCAGCTGATTTAGACAGTAAAAGGTTATTAAGCTTTAAATCATGTTTACAAGGCATAAAACATTGCAACACTGCTATATATAAATGCAATAAATTTCAAAGTCTAACAACGACTAAAGTGGCCTGTGTGAGCAATATAACCAAATATTTTCTGGGGCACAGCACCAATCTACAAACGTACAGGACTTTAAAATGTCCATGCTTCCAATGCTTGATGTCACCATTATTAGACAGACAAGGCCTAAGCTTTATTGTCTCACAATAAAACATCTTCCATCATCCACCTTTACAACACATCCAAGTTAGTCAATCTATTTAGTTTAGTTGTTTAATAGGTTGAAAACTGAATAACATATATAATAGGGTGGTAACTGCAATCTTTAGATTTTTAAAACAGATATTCTCCCTAAATGTGATTTGTTCTGCTGTCCCTGAGACATGAGGGAGCATGAGGGGCTCTTACAGCCCTGAGCACACAGATGCGTCCAGCTCATGAGCTCTCAGCTGTGCCAGACAACCACAGGGAAGCCTTCAAGCCTAAGGCTTGAATCTATAAAGAGCACCATGGTAGGTATGATCTCTCTCCTGTCAAGATTTATTATTAGAATACTAATATTAATGGTTTGGAGGAATATATATTGTTAAACCTTTCACTGGATGCATACAAAGTGAAATTACTGACCGAAATCCCTCAAGTGCTTCTACCTGCCACAGTCAAACACCTGCAGCTGCTGACTGAACATGTCAGACAAGGTGAAAACTGCCCTAACAGCAACTAGTAGATGAGGCACAAGAGAACATTTAATAACACTAAATCACCCAGTGTTTAAAAAAAAAAAACACCTTTCTTGGGTGCGCCTACCTGCCACAGTCAGGCACCTGAACATGTCAGACAAGGTGTAAACTGCCCTAACCGCAACAAGTAGAAGTGACAACATCCTCCCAACTAACTTCTCTGGATAACCGTAGAGCAAAGCAAACACTTGTGTAACAGAATATACAGCTCATTGTTTATAAGCCCAAGACTGAAATGTTTCGATTTAGGACCATGTGGAATATCTAACCATTTACATCAGATGTACCAATTCAATACAGCTTTATCCTAAATGATTTGCATTTGAGACATAACACTGTCTAGAGTCACAGGCAAGGCAAAAATTATGGTCTGTTATACCTCTAGTCTCTTTCATTACAGGAATGGAACTTCATAAAGGTTGTTATACTACAAACAAACCTCTCATGCTTCTGATATAATGTCACCCACCTTTTCATCGGTGCAGGATTTCATCTGTGCATCCCTGGCCTGCAGCTTGCTCTCCAGTAAGCTGTAGTCTCCGTCCTTTTGCTCGATCTGTTTCCTGTGAGTGTCCACCTGCATCATCAGCTCGGAGTTTCTCTTCTCCAGGCGGGAGCGCGCCGCGTCCGTGCGCTTTACCTGCGTCTGCACCTCGGCCAGCTCGTCCAGCAGCCGCCCGTGTTTTGTGGACACGCTCCAGTAGTTAAACGACACAATGACGATGATGACCAATAAAAAGATCAGAATGAAAGACGGGAGGCGACCTCCGCGTCGATTCGCACCAAACCCGATCATTGTATAATCGAACAGACACACCGATGACAATCACCGGCTTTGTGTGAGCGTTAAAATACGCGTCACTGTACGGTCACTGTTAAACTAAGTTATCTACCTTAAAGTATTTAAAGGAAACGCATTATCTCATCAACCGCTCGGTTGATAGCAACCTTGAGATGTCCTTAAGTTGGTGACATGTACAGTTTTGACGCTCGCTCCGTGTCCCTTCCGCACAGTTGGCGATTTCTCGCTTTTCCTTGTTTGCATTCAGCAACGCCACTGTCTGTAGATCAAATACATTAACACGCGTACACAGGCGACGTGGCCTATCCGGGAGCTGATGCGAGCTAACAGCGCACAGCCATAAGATTTCCTTCCACCTCCTAATCCTACAAAACTTGATCATGCGTTTTTATTCGGTTATGGTCATCTTTGCAGACTTTCAGTCATGCTCTTGTGATGTACAGACTTCAGAATACGGGGATCAGCTGTTAATAGTATTAGCAATCGCCTCGCTAAAGTGTCATGCGCTGATCTGATAGCAGAACCAGATGAGCAAGAGTCGTGTGCTAAGTTTCACCCAGAAACCGCGATACTGATCACTTCTAAACGCGATAAAGTCAAAAAACAAAACCGCAACCGGATTTTGTGCTAGTAAAAAGGTCCATTAACATTAGCAACAGAGCAGGCTATCAGCCAGTTAGCATCGCGTTTGACACTGGCATGAAGGCCAGATTTACAGTATTCTGCAAAAGCGTCACATACACACCTGGTATAAAGCAACACGGTACAAACAAACAAACCGTTTAAATGTTTAACGCGTCATTGAATGCAACTCCACGCAGGCTTGACTATCCATTTACAGCTAGCTTCTGTAGAGTTCGCTTAGAAGTCAACAGCAGCCCTTCTCCTCTTCTCTCCGTCCTGACCACATGCAATAATAAACAAACAAACACTATATTCGTGTATACATAACTAAATAACAACAACAACGTATTATTAAAAAGTAAACGTCTTGCTATTTTGTATACCTTACTGCCAGGTTTGACGTCTCGCTCAAATTCTGAAAAATGTCGCCCAGCGTGTAAGGTGTACAGGACGGTATGATCGACAGCCACAACATCCAATCAGTCGATACTACCGTGGGAGCTAGACGCACCTGATTGGCTGTGTGCGTAACTGTTACTTTATGCCTAACTTTAATTGGACGCTCAAATAATAGGAGGAGGTGGGGTTTGCAGCACTAGAATGAACGTAGACGCTCAATACGCCAACACGTCGCATTATCGGGAGCCTTTACTAGGTCAGATACGTTGCAAATGTATGTAGAAACATAGAAGTATCTGAGATACAGCTATATAAAAGCCGAGATATAAGACTTATTAACAGTAGGGGTAAAATCTTTCCGTGGCAGTGGCGGCTGCCACAAAAACCCGCCACCGGTGGAGGCAGCCGCCACACAACCCGCCACCGGTGGAGGGCAGCCGCCACAACCCGCCGAAAGATCACTCACTGTTTACAGATATCTGACTCTTCCTTCGATTCAGGAGGAGAAAAACATAATTCATGCTCTTATTTTATATTTTCATCTTTAACATCTTTTATTGCGCTTGTTTTATAAGTAAAGATAGCGTCAACCAACCACATCGCATGAAGCGTCAGCCAGCCACAAGATCACTCACTGTTTACAGACACCTGACACCTTTTAATTATTATACAATTCATGCTCTTATGTATACATTTTCATCTTTAACTTATCTTTTATTGCGCTGTGCATTACTTTTAAAACTGGCGCGTCAACCAAGCCATGTATAGCGTCAACCAACCACAAGATCACTCACTGTTTACAGACACTCGACACTTCCTTTTTAATTATTATAGCAAATAAACATGCAATTTCATGCTCTTATGTATACATTTTACTCATTTACTTACATTTTATTGCGCTTGTTTTATAAGTAAAGGAAGCAGTCTACCAAGCACATAAGCGGCGTCAGCCAATACAAGATCACTCACTGTTTACAGACACCTGACCACTTCCTTTTTAATTATTATAGCAAACAAACATGCAATTCATGCTCTTATGTATACATTTTCATCTTTAACTTATCTTTTATTAGCGCTGTGCATTAACACAATCAACCAACCACATCATTGGCGTCAACCAGCCACAAGATCAGTCATTGTTTACAGACACCTGACACTTTCTTTTAATTATTATAGCAGAACAAACAATTAAATTATGCTTTATTTATACATTTTACTCATTTCACTTTACATTTTATTGTGCTTGTTTTATAAGTAAAGGAGGCTAGCGTCAACCAATAGTTATCGGCGTCAAACATACAAGATCACTCACTGTTTACAGACACCTGACACTTCCTTTTAATTATTATAGCAAACAAACATGCAATTCAACGCTCTTACATTTCATCTTTAACTTATCTTTTATTGCGCTGTGCATTACTTTTAAGAAGTTAGCGTCAACCAGCTACATTATCATGTAGAGTCAATTACAAGATCACATCATCACTGTTTACAGACACCTGACACTTCCTTTTAATTATTATAGCAAACAAACATGCAATTCATGCTCTTATTTATACATTTTCATCCTTAACTATATAATTGCTATAATAATTAAAAGGAAGTGTAGGGTGTCTGTAAACAGTGAGTGATCTTGTGGCTGGTTGACATGATGTGGGTTGGTTGACGCCAGCCCTTTACTTATAAAACAAGCGCAATAAAATGTAAGTAAATGAGTAAAATGTATACATAAGAGCATGAATTGTACGTTTGTTTTGCTATAATAATTAAAAGGAAGTGTCAGGTGTCTGTAAACAAGTGATCTTGTGGCTGTTTCGACGCCGCGATGTGGTTGGTTGACGCTTCCTTTACTTATAAAACAAGCACAATAAAATGTAAGTAAAATGAGTAAAATTATAAATAAGAGCATAATTTAATTGTTTGTTTGCTATAATAATTAAAAGGAAGTGTCAGGTGTCTGTAAACAGTGACTGATCTTGTGGCTGGTTGACGCCAATGGATGTGGCTGGTTGACGCTATTTTATTCCTTTTACTTATAAAACAAGCAATAAAATGTAAGTAAATGAGTAAAATGTATACATAAGAGCATGAATTGCATGTTTGTTTGCTATAATAATAAAAGGAAGTGTCAGGTGTCTGTAAACAGTGAGTGATCTTGTTGGTTGACGCTGCGACGATGTGGACCCTGGTTGCTTTTAAAAAGTAATGCACAGCAATAAAAAGATAAGTTAAAGATGAAAATGTATACATAAGAGCATGAATTGCATGTTTGTTTGCTATAATAATTAAAAGGAAGTGTCAGGTGTCTGTAAACAGTGAGTGATCTTGTGGCCATTGACGCCACGATGTACTTGGTTGATACGCCCTTTACTTATAAAACAAGCACAATAAAATGTAAGTAAATGAGTAAAATGTATACATAAGAGCATGAATTGCATGTTTGTTTGCTATAATAATTAAAAGGAAGTGTCAGGTGTCTGTAAACAGTTTGATCTTGTGGCTGGTTGACGCTGATGTGGCTTTATTGGATAGCGTTCTTTTAAAAGTAATGCAAGCGCAATAAAAGATAAGTTAAAGATGAAAATGTATACATAAGAGCATGAATTGCATGTTTGTTTGCTATAATAATTAAAAGGAAGTGTCAGGTGTCTGGAAACAGTGAGTGATCTTGTGGCACAAGCGATGTGGCTGGTTGACGCGTTCTTTAAAAGTAATGCACAAGCGCAATAAAAGATAAGTTAAAGATGAAAATGTATACATAAGAGCATGAATTGCATGTTTGTTTGCTATAATAATTAAAAGGAAGTGTCAGGTGTCTGTAAACAGTGAGTGATCTTGTGGCTGGTTGACGCTGCGATGTGGCTGGTTGACGCGCGCTCCTTTACTTATAAAACAAGCACAATAAAATGTAAGTAAATGAGTAAAATGTATACATAAGAGCATGAATTGCATGTTTGTTTGCTATAATAATTAAAAGGAAGTGTCAGGTGTCTGTAAACAGTGAGTGATCTTGTGGCTGGTTGACGCCTTTCGCGATGTGGCTGGTTGACGCGTTCTTTAAAAGTAATGCACAGCGCAATAAAAGATAAGTTAAAGATGAAAATGTATACATAAGAGCATGAATTGCATGTTTGTTTTGCTATAATAATTAAAAGGAAGTGTCAGGTGTCTGTAAACAGTGAGTGATCTTGTGGCTGGTTGACGCTGCGATGTGGCTGGTTGACGCGCGTTCTTTAAAAGTAATGCACAGCGCAATAAAAGATAAGTTAAAGATGAAAATGTATACATAAGAGCATGAATTGCATGTTTGTTTGCTATAATAATTAAAAGGAAGTGTCAGGTGTCTGGAAACAGTGAGTGATCTTGTGGCTGGTTGGCGCCGCGATGTGGCTGGTTGACGTAGCGCTCTTTTAAAAGTAATGCAATAAGCGCAATAAAAGATAAGTTAAAGATGAAAATGTATACATAAGAGCATGAATTGCATGTTTGTTTGCTATAATAATTAAAAGGAAGTGTCAGGTGTCTGTAAACAGTGAGTGATCTTGTGGCTGGTTGACGCTGCGATGTGGCTGGTTGACGCGCGTTCTTTAAAAGTAATGCACAGCGCAATAAAAGATAAGTTAAAGATGAAAATGTATACATAAGAGCATGAATTGCATGTTTGTTTGCTATAATAATTAAAAGGAAGTGTCAGGTGTCTGGAAACAGTGAGTGATCTTGTGGCTGGTTGACCTTTGCTGATGTGGCTGGTTGGTTGACGCAGCGCTCTTTAAAAGTAATGCACAGCAATAATAAAAGATAAGTTAAAGATGAAAATGTATACATAAGAGCATGAATTGCATGTTTGTTTGCTATAATAATTAAAAGGAAGTGTCAGGTGTCTGTAAACAGTGAGTGATCTTGTGGCTGGTTGACGCTGCGATGTGGCTGGTTGACGCGCGCTCCTTTACTTATAAAACAAGCGCAATAAAAGATAAGTTAAAGATGAAAATGTATAAATAAGAGCATGAATTGCATGTTTGTTTGCTCTGCTGAATCGAAGGAAGAGTCAGATATCTGTAAACAGTGAGTGATCTTGTGGCGGGTTGTGTGGCGGCTGCCTCCATCGGTGGCGGGTTGTGTGGCGGCTGCCTCCATCGGTGGCGGGTTGTGTGGCGGCTGCCTCCACCGGTGGCGGGTTTTTGTGGCAGCCGCCACTGCCACGGAAAGATTTTACCCCCTCTCCTTATTAAAGTAAATGCCAGTGAGAATAGCCATCTTCTTGTTCAGATTACCACGGGCCCCTTTGAATAGATTAGAAAGGCTGGACCAAAAAACAAGGATATCAAGGGATATTTACCTTTACAGTGAGGTTGTATTTGTTAACAATAGATAATGCATTAGCTAATATAAATTAACAATGAACAATAGCATTTAATAAACTATGTTCATGTTAATTTTAGCGTTTACTAATACATTATTTACATCAAAAGTCATACCAGTTTACATTACAGGATGCACAATGAACTAACATGAACAATTTTATTGCCATTAACTAACATTAACAAAGATTATTTGATGCCAAAATATTGCTATATTGCTTATTGTTAGTTCAAGTTAACTCCATGTGGACAAATACAATGTTATTGTGAAGTGTTACCATATTAAATTAAGAATAAAAGTAATATTTAATGAAATGTAGTGCTGAAAAAATTATAAAAGGAAGGTTTTCCTACCAAACCCCAACAAATTAATGTGATCGGCTTAAAATAGCAGTCTACAGAGACAATATACAAACAGACACATTTTTATTTTCCAACACTGAAAGTAAAAATTACACACTGAGGTAAATTGAATAATCCAGCTGCATAAAGTTCTCTGTCCTGCAGTGGCACACAATGACCAAATAAGTCCAATATGTAACATCATGTTTGCAGAAGCTGTGTATTTTAATGTTATGTTTTATCAAATAAACAGTTTCATAAAGAGGTAAATCCATTTTCTCTTCTTTTGTGGTCCATCACAGACCCAATGTTCTATTCAGTACAGTAACAAATTCAACACTTATTTTATTATAACAAATATTTTATCTTTTTTCTGACAATAAAATAAAAATATATACCCCTGCATAAGAAATCACCCCACTGTTTCTTTGTTTTGCTTTTTAAAACCTTTTTAATCATATGTGGAGCTTCAACTTCACATTAACTTGCTGTTTCAAGAGCTACAGTTTTTGCTGATGAAAGTGAGAATTTGACCTTGGCACATGTTCAGGGATTATATGGGAAATGTTTTGTGGTCCCGGGGTCAGAGTGTAGTTTCTCTGCATACACTGATGAGGCTTTGAGGTTGATGTGGAGACTGATGATCCAGGGTAGCAGTGACTTCTGTCTGTCTGGATACTCGAGGTGAACGGCGTGAGGATGAGGATGGAGAACTTAAAGCTCCACAGCTCTGTAAATGCAGGTCTTCTTGAGCAAGCTTCCTTGGGCTGCCCATGATCTTCTGTGACTGTGTCATTAACTATGTGGAGGATACGAACAAAACAAAGTCGGTGTCATTTAGTTAATTTAGTTTTAAGACTTTAAATATTTAAGTCTTTAGCACAAGTATAAACAGCTGTTTATTCAAATAGCAAAAGTAGCTTCAGAGCTAGAATAATACACAATAATAGAAGTGAATTGTATATATAAAGAAATCCCATTTGGCACCAAAATAGAACAATGTCAAGGCAAATTTACCTGATCAATTATACTGGCACTGAATATGGCCTCATCCATGTGTTTCTCATCAGATTTAATAACACATTTAATGCTGTTGACCACCTGCTGAACCTCTGGAGGTAGATTGCAACTAGAGTGCTCCAGGAATTTGGCCACCAGTACTTTGGTGTCTTTGTAGGTTTTGAGGTCTGCAAGAGATTGTGGGCGTTCTGAAGATGCTGAAACAGGGATGTGATGTTTGAGTCGAATGTTCGCCTTTCCGCCATCCTTCTGCTTTTTGCCTCCCTGGCTGCTGTGTTTGGCAGAAGGCTGCTGGGCATTTTCAGAGAGCTCCATACATGCTATAAAGAACAATTCGTTAGTACTTTAGTTCTAATAACACCAGTTCTAATGTTTTGTCTTTGATTTTAGTTGAGGTGGATGATTTACTAGACCCTCAGAATATTTTGTAGAAAAGAGAAAACAGAAGAGGAGACGGTGTTACCTTGATCACAGGGGGTCTGTGGGGAGTCCTCAGGTGGATGGTTAGCAACACAGCGATCACCTGCAGGTAAATTCATTCGCTCAGTTGTAAAAATTGCGGTACTACTACAATGAATTGTTTCTAAATGTTTCTAAAAGCAGTAGAACTTACAAAATTTGCAAACTCAACCAACAAAACAATGATGGTTTAACTTTAATAAGTTACGCATAAATTCAAATGAAAGAAATAAAGATTAACGTACTTTTAGATATGGAAGTACAAGATATTGGTTCACTAGTGGAACGCACAATCCTCGCTAGTTTCCGGTACCCTCTGGTGGCACGGAGCGTGCGGGGACGCTCGTGGGCGCTCGAGCTGGCAGAGGTAGTATTGTGCTGCGGAGCAAGTGAGGAAGAGGAGGACGGGGACCAGACGCTGAAGCACAGCCGTGTTCCCCGCAGCTGACCGGTGGGTGACGGGGTGGTGCAAGCAGAGGGGGTCAGAGCAGAAGTTGCACCTATGGTGGAAGTCACTGCAGAGTTGGAAGCACATAAGGATGGAGTGTTTGAGGGAAAAAGGAGGGTTAGCTTCCTATTGGTTCGTTCTCTGTGCTGTGTGCGGGACGTGGATTTCAGACTTGTGTTCTCCTCCTTGTCAAGGCCACTGACAGCATCAGGTGACAACTGGGGCGACTGGGGCTTAGAATCATGCCTGACAGAAGACTCGCTGTAGTTGAAACGGGCACGGGCCTGTCGCCTCAGGGAAGAGCGGGTGCTGTGTTCCAGGCTTGTGCAGCTGCCGTCAGTGGCTACGATGGGTAATGGGCCATACGGAGAGGAATCAGAGCCCTGGACCTCTAAAGAACACAGATCTTCAGAGGAACTGTGATCGGCGATGTCTGCAGTTTCTGACACCATAAGGGAAGCACTATCAACGGAGGCTGCAGAAATCACACACAGAAGAAATATTCTTCACATTCAGACTGTGGTTGAAATCTGAGACCAGAAGTGTGCCAAGTTTTAATGACTTCAGAGGGACTTTAACATAATCTATATTTAGTAGGGCCTAACGGTTTAACATTGTTACAGTTTGCAAATGAATTTAGAAGAAATTCTGCAATTTCTTTCTTATAATATTTCCCTCGACTACAGTGGATATTTTCTATTTTCTATCTTTTTTGTTGATTTTGTTCAGTACCATATTACCACATCTGTAAAATCTGAAGCCTTAAGCAAAACGAATTGAGAACCATTGCTCTGCTACACATGACAGACACAATATGTGGTTGCAAATCAATAAATGTTTTAGACAAAGATAAATTACTTTTCAATCTAGCTCCTATGTTTAATTTGGTTGTTAATGAATACTACTAAATCTTTCTCACCTTGGGTGCTAAGGCCGGCTGTGGTGTTCCTATCACAGAGACTGGACTCAGTGGCCTGTTGTTCAATACTGGTGGTGATCTGGGTATAAAAAAAGAACACAAACGTTTCATTTAAAATTTTTATCAAGCAGATTAAAAAGTAGTTTAAACATCACACGTTTAAAACCACAGCTGTAGTGTAACCTTCTGGAGAGGATGGGGATTTAAATTGTCGTACACCTGAGGATAATAACAAACAACTGGAATAGGAGGAGAAAAAGACAGCGGAACATCTGGAACTGAGGAGTCTGCTGTAGCCTGACATCTGGCATCACAGCAGCGAGTAAAAGCTACTGTAACGTTAAACTACCAGCAGGGGGCTCTTTAAGATCACATTTGCTCCTCAATCTGCATGCAGTGACGTTAATCTTTATTACATACACTACAGCCAATTTATCCTGTATACAAAAACCTGATTTCACAGCACAACGTGATCTGCAGCAAGCAATAGTAAAACATACGTTGTGAGAGAAATAATATGTTTACTAAACTGCCTATAACATTTATCTTTCGGTCTACATCTATATAAACAGTACAGTGTTTCTGTTGCTGTTTCCCCTTCAGAGCTTCTCAGGGTTCAGACAAGAAATTGTTCCACTGATTCAACTGACCCTTATGCTTTGTTTGCAGACTGTTATCAATAGATTTACATGAAAAGTGTTTAAAACCAAAGAAACTTTTGGAACTTTATCCTTTTTAATCACAGATTCTCTTCAGGTAGCGAACAAATCTTCAAAACAGCACATAACAGCAGCTAAATTGTAAAGGTCTGGGTGGTCCTCTGCGGATCTCTTTGCACAGAGAAGAGCTCTTGTTCCCTTTCATCAAGTAAAATGTGATGGAAAATTATTGTTCAAATACAGGCTCTCACTGTAGGAAGACCATTTCTTTAAATTGGAAAGAATTTCAGCCGATAACGCTGATGTGTTTCAGAAAATATTATATTTGATTATACAAAGACAATTGTAGTAATTTCCTTTAGCTATTTCTCATTTTTCAGGGTAAGTATATTTTCTCTCTATGAAAATCCTTTTCTGTAAAGGTAGCACAAAAAGGCACATTCTTACAGATGCCAAGACAGTGAAACTTTCTAATATTACTGTTCTGTAGAAAGAATACAGTTCATTGAACACACATAGACCTTTTGTGGGTGCAAATGTCAGACTGTAAGGGGTCACTTGACACATGGCGTTTGTTATCAAAGAGCCAATTTTTAGGTTCCCACACTCTAAAAAAGGATGTGTTATTTTTTAACACATTTTTTGTGTTATGCTGTTTAACACATAATGTGTCATTTTGTGTGAAATACATAAAAGGGACAACACATGTTGAGTTGAAAGTAACACAAGTTGAGTTAAAAGTAACACAAAATGTGTTGTTTTTAAATTAACACAAAGATGTGTCTAGTTAGGGACAGCACATCTGTGTGTTGTCCCTAACTAGACACATCTTGTGTTATTTTTAACACATCTGTTTTTAGAGTGCAGTGAAAATGAATTTAAATGGTATTTTAAAATATAACTAATTTGTAATTAATAATTTGCATACAAACCATTACTAAAGAAAGTGTACATTTGCACTCTAAAAACAGATGTGTTAAAATAACACAAGATGTGTCTAGTTAGGGACAACACACAGATGTTTTGTCCCTAACTAGACACATCTTTGTGTTAATTTAAAAACAACACATTTTGTGTTACTTTTAATTCAACTTGTGTTACTTTCAACTCAACATGTGTAGTCCCTTTTATGTATTTAACACAAAATGACACATTATGTGTTAAACAGCATAACACAAAAAATGTGTTAAAAAATAACACATCCTTTTTTAGAGTGTGTGTAACTTTCACACAATTTGAAAGTTTACCATTTAGAACAATATTTATACAACTGTGTCAACTTATGTGACAACCAGCCCTTTTTTGAAATACTGCGAACTAAAATAAAATTTTGCTTGCCCAAACATACTTCTTATTCTACTGTACATCATAGGAAACACAGTACTAATGTGATCTTTCATATCAAAACAAAATGATATTCTGTTTTTACAAGGTGTCATATTATTTGTGCTCTCGAAGATAAAGTCCACACAGAGCATTGAGAAAAGGGGTCAGCTTGAGGAAAATCATGGATCTGAGTTATTAAGGGCCAAAAATGACAGATCATCTATTACAATGAAGGTCACACATAACAAATTGCAGTCACTGACATAAACTCCTTGATATTGATTCCTTCAGAATGCTACAATTTTTTGCCTCTTAAGATGACCTGGTTTATCTTCAAATTGCTTACAATCTTCTTGTGTTCAAATGAACCCTGCAGAGAAGATGCAGTATTAATCTTACCTGACTAGCAGGTGTCTGTCCCACGATAGATTCATATGGTGGCGGCAGCTCAGATGGATACAGAGCTCCAGGGCTGTTAATGGGTACTCCGTAAATGGCACTGAAGGGCGAGTGTGGAAAATCCAGATGCAACCCTCTAATGAACAGAGATGGTAAAACATGATTACAACACCGTTTCAACACGTGAACACATTTGGTTGTGCTGTGTTGAAGGGCATGATGGCAGTAAAAAATATGTCCGGCCATTTAGGAACCGCTTTTCCGCTTTCCTTTTTAACGTATCCAACCCATCATGTCTGGTTTAAATGTCCCATTCTTTTAATTAACCAGCCTCCCCCTCTTATATTGGAGTGGAGGGATCTTTGTCTCTTTATACGTTTTCCTGTGCATTATGACATCATGACATGGCCTGTGCCGTAAAGCACCCAGTGCATAACTAGAAGCGAATCCCTGTGTTTACTGCTATGTTGACAGATTAGTGTGGCCGCAGGCTAAACAGCCTCATCAGCACGTTTTTTATGACGAGATGGTGGGCAGAGTGTCTAACAGCACGAGACAAAGAAATCAATGGCGGATTTACACCAGGCCAGGGACACTGCTGCTCCATAATATGGGTTGTCAGAGCGCTATGCATTAAAACCATACAATTATACAACAGCATGGCCGTCTGAATTCCCATAAAAGAGAAACTGTCTTTTATTGATGATGTTTTGCATAATTATTCCACTGGACAATGTTATACATCACTATAAATCAATCTACTCACAAACACTAAAAAGTCTATTTCTCAGAGTTTAGGACCTGCAGCCAAGCAATCTGACATTTAGCCATTTCTCAGCTATATCACAAGTATTAGGTTAATGTAGGTCAACTGAGATGCCATGCGGGAGGTTGTGTGTCTTTGTGTGTTTTTGTTTATGGGTGCAGACTTACCTCTGGCCCTCTATCATGGGTGTGCAGGTGTACTCTGGGGGGTAGTAGGGAGGAGGGGGTATGGGTGGGATAAACTCATCGAAGTCCAGTGTCTGGTGTAAGATGGTACCATGAGGGGTCATACAGTCCGCACTCAAGGCTCGTGCTCTGTGTGGCATAAACTAATAAAACAAAGACAAAACTATTAGATATTATATTAAAAATACAATATCAATACTCAACGCTGATGTCCCTCTTATTCTTAGAAGGATAATTAACTATATATAATTATTTGGTATTTAACAGTAACAGTAAGTTTTTTATTGTTGTTGTTCAAATGATGTAGGTCAATAGTTAATAAAGACACAAGAAAGGCATAAGTATTTTAGATCTGGACACTTTGATCTCATTTGATCAACCCTTGGCTAAAGAGCCTCATTTAATGCAACTTTTCCTGGTTTTCCTTTAAAATATGTTTTTAAACTGTCTTTAAAAAGAACTGTAAATTGCAATGTAATGAAACACTCATTTTATAAACTCACTTTATGCCAATCTTTCAAGGATATTCCTAAAATGTTCAAGGATATATTTTCAGTGAGCTGTGTGATTATTATTATACATTTTCCTATTGATGTCATGTTAGAATATGTCTACATAATTAAAGACTGTATAGCGTAATTTAAAATACAGTGATGGAAAGTATCAAAGAAACATTTAAAAACAAGTAGGTGAAACAAGAAAAAGCTACACTCAGCACTTCATCCCCGAACATCAACATGCCCTGTAGCCTTTGCTGTCTTTGTTGATGGACTGTACAGCTGGTAACAGTTGTGATTTCTTGCATTGTCACTTTGTGCCCCGAGTTGAAACTAATCTCTCTACTGCTCCAGCGATTCAGTCACAGCCATGCTAATATAACTCATCTCCATTCATCTCTCCGCGGCCATCCCTCTACTGCAGCCACCCAGCAAGCTGTGCAATTTACTGCCTCGCCTATAAACTGCACAAAGCCCACTCTTAAACAATATTAAAACTTTATGTACCACAAGTTTATTTTCTCTCACATAAAATAGGTTGGCTGAAAGGGAATTATGATAGATCCACTTTTCTTTTTCCCATTGTCCTCTCTTCATTGAACAGTGTAAGGTTTCTACATTTATTATCATCTATGGAAGTCATTTTCACAGTTTTATACCTAAGGAAATAAATTTATACTACTAGTAACAATCTTTACAAAAGCGCAAGACTCTTGTACAACCACTATCATGTAAACCAGCAAAACAAAAACAGATTTGCTGCATTTTCAAGTGCTGTTTTGGCCTGACATTTTGCATAGGAATGGACCAAAAATCAGCCTTTAGTTCTTCAACAGCAAGACATCAGGGCAATAGTATAGAGGTCATAATTCTGTTGGAAAAGCAATGGGTTTATTGTGAAGGATGGCATGCCATGTAAGAACTTTGTTGCAGGATACGCTTAATGGTTGTTTTTACCAAATTCACAGTGCATTTTTGCTTTGATCTTTATGTCCTGTATGACAAATAGTTGTTTCCATATAAGGTACATTTAATAGTAAAATCTAATTAGATTAAAATTATATTGCCATTTTTAATGGTTTTCAATACACGCAATTTCTCTGTATTTCTACTATAATTATACTATTTTATGTTCACTTGTCTTGATTGTCTGATCTTTTCTCCATGATGTAATGGGAAAATTTAATGCGAACATTAACACAACCACAAAGACACACACACACACACACACACACAAAATGTTATATGGGCCACACTTACCATCTGTAGTAAATCAGTAGAAACCATTTGCATACAGCACACGGCTGTGGCCAGAGCACACACAATGGTGGAGATAACATTCAGTGCACACACGCTGAAAAGCAGCTCCTGGGAGACAGAGAAATAGAGAGGCAGAAATAAAAAGAGAGGGGGGAAGAAGGTGAAAATCAAAGATAAAGAGAGAAACAGATGAAGAGCAAAAGAAAGAGAGAGCGAGAAAGAGAGGGAGAGAAAAATAAATAAGACTGGCAATTGTTTTGTTGTGAAAAAAACACAGCCTGGCATGAACATTTATTGTTTTATTTGTCCGTGAAAGAAAACTGGGGAAATACAAGCAGTCAGAATCGTGCGGTAAAGAACAAATGTTTAGAGGAGAGAAAGTGGCTATAACATAATGGGAAAGGCTAAATCAAGAAAGCCAGGAATAAAGAGAGAGATAATGGTGTCATCAAAGCTGCTGCATGGCATCATCATTTGGCAACAGCAAAGACCAGCATGAAATTTCAGATGGGATCAGGCTGGTTTATATGATGGACCAGCAGTTATATTATCCACCAGCAAAAACGCTGGTGAACTAACATGATCTTTCTGGTGAAGCTGGTTGAACAAGAAAACTGCCCAAACGCAGCCCAGACTAAGGACCAGCATCCAAAACAAAACCTTTAAAATCTGTTACAATATGGATTTAACGGCACATTGACAAAAACGCAAAAAGGTTGAGGGCCAATGTTAGTTTATATTACTTTAAATCTTCTAAACTCTTGTAAGTGGTGCCTTCTCCATGCGACACACTAAAACAACATCAAAGGTCGCCACAGCATCTCAGTTCAGAAATACTACCAGACTAAGCTGGCCAGTAGATCTGTCTCCACAAAAATATTAAGTACATTTACTATTTACGACAGCCCATCTCAAACACCTACTATCAGAGGCCTGTATGCACTCTCATTGTGACAACATGGGATGTATGTGACCCAATGATGTCCTCAAGGAAAATGCTGAATTCTTGAATGTGCAGAAGCCTTTTTAGATGACTGGAGTCCATCTTAAGAGGACTGGACAGGTCTAACCACTTCCACATGACTGTACAAGCCTCTACACTTCTCTTCACTTTTAACCCCACAGAGGACAGAACCGCTATTATCTTCTGAGGATGTGTTGCCATGGAAACACAAACAATAAAGCCTTAGAAACAAGAGACTAATACATTTTCATAGCTATTGGTCTATTTTAAACATTGCCACATTCAGAAAACACAATTAGACTGGATGTTAATCCTCAATTTGTAAACAAATGATTTGTCAGGTAACTTAAAAAAAGTGATTCACATGATTCACTAGATACACAGCAGTAATACGTTTCTAAAGCATGTTTATAAAAGCTTCTTAAATGTCATAGACTATTATTTAATATGCCTGTATAAACCTCACTAGATTAGGTTACACCAGCAAAAATAAACAGGTCTTTAAGGTAACATTTGTATTTTCTACCTTTTACAGTGTAGATCATTCCAAGACAAGCATACAAACAGAAAAAGTTATAAGCGGGTAACTGTGTGGTTGTGTTCCTGCATATCTAACAGAGGTGCTACCGTAGGTCATCTCCACTGAGAAACACCTGCTCTTCACATTTTGTCTCCCTGACAACAAAGGAACAAGAAGAGTGATGAGACTGCATACCTGCATAAAAAAGCAAATACGTTTTCAAACCTTTTAACCTTACAATCTGAATATAACAGACCATTCAGTTGCCGAAGCTGATATGGTAAAGTTTCCTACACTCATCGGCCTCACAACATTTCCATGGTTTAGCATGATACGAATATTCCCCGACTAAATGCCAAAAAAATTAAACTAATATTTCTGGTTAATGAAAAGTTATGAAAATCATGTATACTGACGTCATGGATACAAATATTATATAAACCATAAATTGTCACATTTTATTTATAATTCTAGCTCCCTTTCAAACTATTAAACCGCAGATTACTTTGCATAAATATTTTTACATGTGATGAAGTCAAATGTTCAGCAAACAGACATTGCTGATAAAAAGTTTGACCCAACAGCTTAAATGATCAATCACTATTATAAGCTTACCATTGCAGTTTGCAGCAGGGCAAGGAGATAGTTTGGAATAATAATTCTGTACATGCATGCTCATTAACTGATTTTTTTGTTTTAATTATAAATAGCAGCTTTAAGGGTTTTGTCTCTCTTTGTGTGCTGTGTGTCTTATTCTACAGTAATGTGAAAGAGGCTGGATGAGGGAATTCATTCATACAGTTTTGTTTACCTTTGATCTAGCCAGGGGAAAGTGAAGAACCAGCAATTTTCCCTCTCAGCAAGAGAATGCTAGTTTCACTCTACAGTCATTTACATTCTATACATTTAACTGGTAATCTTAATTACATACAATTGCGCTGTTACATTCACAAGGACACAGAGCTTTGCAAAAAAAATGAACAGCCTGTCTATGTAAAAAAAAAACATCTACAGTGAGTGTCCGTATAAGAATGTTTGTGTTTGAAATAATAAAGCATGTAAACTGGAGGTCAAAGTTCAATTTGGTTTTCAAGAAATCATCTTACTGAATACTGCATGCACCAAAGAAGAATACAGTTTTACTTCATAAATAATTCTGTATTCTGTGTACTGCTTATACATGATTTTGTTCTTTGAAGGTTTGCAAGCTTATGTAGACAAGTATTTGCAAGCAAATTTGCTCAGTAATTTTTTATGGTGTCATGAAGAGCACATAATGCTGGGTATGAATTATATGAAAGCCTCACATCACCACAAGTCATTTCAAACACTGCCAAATGCAGGCAGATCATGGATAGCATGAGTGAATTGCTTAGACAGTGGAAAAAGAACCAACGGCAGGCACTAATTGAAGATGCATAACTAATGATGACTGAGACTCATCTGCATATTAGAGAGAGACCCACAGTAAGATACGAAGAGACACGTCCAATAAGGCAGATGTTCTCAAGAATAGCATGTAATTCTCTGCTAAATGGCTCATGCGCTCACTAAAAGTCAACTGAAAAAATTCTTGAAATGAAGAAATCCCCAGAGGAGCTCAACAAATGTGGAAATGGAGCAAAGCCAAAAACACATCTCTAAAGTGTGATCATTTATAAAGAAAATATATGCATCAATAATAAAATGCAATCATGAAAATTCTCTGTGCTCAGAAACAAAATTTTAAGCTGAATGTGAGAACAAGACATCATTTTATGAGAACATATGCAACACAACACCAGCTAAAGGGCGCTTAATTTAAAACGAGAATGAGAAGGAGAAGGAGGACAGGCTCCTATTTCTATTCTGATAAATTCTATTTAGGGATATCACAATTCCACAAAGAAAGAATATACCTATAAAACTGTAATGCAACACGTTATTCATCACATTAAATGTTGCTCATCATTTACAGTAAGATACATTTCATTCAAGGTGACTTACAGTGTCATTCCTGCAGGAACAGTGGCCTTGTAGTAACTTGGGGTTAAGTGCTTGCCCAAAGACATGATAGTGGCAAAACAAGATTGAGGTCTCATGATCTTTTTTAGATCTACGTCATTCCAACCTGGGATTAGACCCGCAAATGTAACCAATGTCCTGAAAGCAGCTACCGCACTGATCACTCACAGGTTGTTTTTATTCTTTAGGATTTAGGTTATTTCTCTTGGTGTTTGTAATTTAATACAATTTTCTTTGTAAAAGAAACACTGTAATTGTTTTTCAAACAATATGCATGTCCAGCAACACATCATCATTTAAAATGTCTAATGTATTTAACAGTTCTCATTTACTTGTTTAAATTAATATTCATTAACCGAGGCAATCAAAGTCTAGACAGAAAAAAAGTAACCCTAAAATATTAAATTGACAGAATATTACAGAATGAAACAAAAATCTGATAAATATTCTAATCAATCTTGATCATCATTTATTTTAAATCCTCAATTAATGTTATCTCTTTTACTGTGTAAAATAAAGACAAATAGATTAGGTTATAAACACAGAGGCACAATGATACCTTCAGTCTGAGGCGTATGGTGTTGCAGTCCCTCAGCGGATTGAGTTTAAGAGTCTCTCCCAGATTATTACAGGTGGATCTCAGGTGCTCAAGCTCACAGCAGACACACACACCGTCACTGTCAAATTTGATCTGGAGAAAGACAGAGACAAACTGATTTCAGCCTTATGCTAGTCAAAGCGTAATTTCTGCAAAAATTGGAGAATAAAATCATGTTGGAGTGACACATGCTCAACAGAGAGTGTTTGTACTCATGAAATACAAACTATAACATTCAGATCTTTAAAACATGTAATAAGCATTTATTGATTTTAACCTGTGTGGTGTAGACTCATCTGCATGTATTTTAATACAAAAGATTTAATTTGTGTTAAAAATGATTTTCTTATATTCTTATATAGAAGAATACTCTCAGTAATAAAAGTATTAAAGCAGTAAAATAAAACATTTTATATGCACTTATATTCGGGTAACAGTGTGGTCGATTTTTAGAACGTTTACTCTATGTGTCTGAAACCACTTCCTATCTCCTATAAAGTGCAATATAATAGGTGTCAGATACAGTATTAAAACACCTTGATTTCCTACATTCATTTATTATTTTCTACTCAAAATGCACTCTGATTTTTAGTGAAGATGCAATGTACTAGATACTAGATCACTATTTCCCATGATACAATGCAAGACGACCAATTGGAATCAGCTGAAGAATACTGCCTGAAAACACCTCTAATGTATGCTCATACACATATTCATGTGTTTTTCTTGTTGACAGTTATTTAGTACTTTTTAATAATAAATACTTGAAATGTGACAAAATGACAAAAACTGTGAGAACATAATACAATCCACAAAGCCACACAGATGTCAATACAGGATAAGCTTAACGTTTATGACAAAAATGCAGACAGTTTCAGACAGAGCAAATGTGACTCTGTGAATGTGACAATTAAAATATTACAATATATTATTAATATATTAAAATTTTTTGTGCTTTTTTGTTGTAGTTGGTTATAAAAATATTAAAAGAATTATTAAAAAATAATAAAAATTAGCCTTTGTCTATTGACTAAAAAAAATGCTTTATTTGGCCTGTATTGCACAAAAGCAATATGTGAACTTTGCAGGTAGGGTTAACTGAATTTAGGAAACAAGTTCATTAATATCTTAGTCAGGGCAGGATGATGTCTCTGAGGATACAGAGATGAGAGATGTTTAATCCAACATGCTAATCCCTACATCAGGAGGAGCAGAGACTGAAAGCAGACTGAAGTTTGTCTTTAGCCTGTTCTAAAGCCCCTACCTGAAGACAAAGGGAAAGATAATCAGCCAGTCGGTGAGTGTGTGTGTATTTCCTGCGCTATTGCTGGAGGGTAAAAAGGCCATGAGTACCAGGTAGAAAACCAGAGATAATATTGTGTTTCCATGACAACAGGTGATTAAGTGTATTGCTTATTTTAAATGAGGGACAATTAGAAAACAATTATAAAGAGCCTGTTAGAGATAAGCAACCTACAGAACATTACAATGCTATAAATTCATATTTGTTCTCTAAAGCATATATTTAGTTGTGGCAAACCACCTAATTCCCCAATGTGAACACTGTGGATTAAGTAAACATCCTGGCAATTACGTCCCTGTTGCTAAAATGGTGGACCGACTCAAATGGTGCTAGTAACACCAGAGTCGTGGATGAGATTCCCAGGGAATCCATGAAGATGAACAGAAAACAAACACACGGTCAGTCACTTTCTAACAGCACCTACGAAATGCATACATTTAAAGAACTGATAGCATAACATTTATCTTTTGCAAAAAATAAATAATAAAATCTTATTGTTTAATTTACTGCACTCTAAAAACAGATGTGTTAAAAATAACACACAGATGTGTTGTCCCTAACTAGACACATCTTTGTGTTAATTTAAAAACAACACATTTTGTGTTACTTTTAACTCAACTTGTGTTACTTTCAACTCAACATGTGTAGTCCCTTTTATGTATTTAACACAAAATGACACATTATGTGTTAAACAGCATAACACATAAAAAATAACACATCCTTTTTTAGAGTGTGTGAAATGAATTTTTATATTTAAATATGTGAACGTATGTCTTCATCTACAGGACATCTGTGGGTTTGTCACAAAGGACAAAATGATCAAAATATTCACCTGAACACTTCATCTACAACACATTCAGTCTCTTAAGTTTGTGTCATAATGACATGGACGCAACCTTGCTGAGATGAATCTTTAAATCATTTTCAGGTTCAATTTCAAAGAGCCATCAACACTTTCATAGCGCATTCATCTAGAAAACATCTGATCATTTATCATGAAGCGGGTTTTCATCTCCTCATCAAAGTACGTCTCCACTGCCCAGTACATGAAAATTCAGTTCTGTCAAAGACTTTAATCACCACAGAACTGAATGAACACTATTCAACCCACTGTTGAATTGCTCCATTCAAAAATGGGAAATAGGTTTGCCATGAAGTAATTTTAATGTTAAAATTTAAAATCACTTGTGATCAGTCAAATACCCGGTGTAAGACCTTGGGAAAATGTTTCAGATACTCAAAACTGCCAATGACAGACCCACCACTGAGTTAAACCAGCATGAGGGATTTCTAAATATCTAAATATCAAAAAGTTTTGACTATAAAGCAAAACCTGTAATATGAAATGAACATGGACTGAATAAAAATGTACTATGGCAAAACCTGAATCTTTGATTAGGCCCATTTCAGGAAATACTTACAGACAAGCTGCTTACTTTATAAAGTTTTAAAACTAAAAAACTCTTTAGTTACTTTATTGGAGAAACATTTTAAAGTTGGATTTTTGCAAAGCAGGTAAAGGAGAATGTTTTTAAATACAAAACCAATAGGCCCAACAAATCACTAACACTACAAAGAAGATCAAATTAATTCAAGGCTTTCATCCATAACCTGAAAACCGGTGATGCATTTAATTGTGTTTGTGACAAACAAATAAGAATTACCTGGTGATTAATGCATGTAGAATACATTATAACTAATATTTTCTACTAATCCCGAATAAATAAATAAATGTTGATGTATCTATTTTTATGTCACATTAGGATTTTTTTAGTTTTAATAAAATGACAAAATTACAAATTATATAAGCAAAATCATTTGAGAGAACATATCAATTGAAACATTTACATAAATATTTTTTTAAGCAATTTAAGATATGTCCAAGTTTAAATAAAACATGAATAAAATTTTAGATTTACATTTTTGTGCCATGCTTTTAGACCCCATTGTATGTGAAATTTAATGTGTCTGTGTTTCTTTTATTTCCATTTATGGAATTTGAATGCTGCAAGCCATCTTATAATTTATTTATTCATAACTTCCAGACAGATGAATGGAAAGGAGTGTCCAGATCAGGATAACAGAATTGTGGGAGGACATGCTGAGCTTTTCTGGTGTGCTGGGCCAACAGTGGTCCACCGCAGAGCTGATAAATCAACCTCAATAGAAAGTACAACAAAGATTGACTGCTGTATTAATCTGCTTTATAAACATTCATTCAGAGAAAACAATGGACAGCACGTAGTGCGGCATTATTATACCACATACTGGTAGTGCACTTTTCAAAAAAGAAAAGACAATTTGTATTTTTTATTTGGTAATCTAATTTAAAGTTATCATTAAGGCATTACATAGTTCAACCTTAAAAAACCTTTAAAAAAACGTACATAGGAAAAGCCGGTTCATGATTCATGTATTATATAGTCTTACCACAAACTCACATTCACTTAGTGATCTCTGACAGACATTTACATCATAATAATTCTTTTCCCTCTAGTTAAGCCAAATACTTTGTACTTTCACACAGTCAGCTCATGATGTGACATTTTGCTCTAGCACAGCTAATGTAAGAACCTGCGACGGCTCACTCGTCAGCACGCGGCTCGACTTTCTAACAAAGCAAGAGCAAATCTTTCCCCAGACAATGGATGATTATGATTTCTTGCTAGCAAAATCCTGCGAGCTTCAGCAGACCCGGTCTGCACAGACGCGTCATTTTAATGAGGACAAAAGGTGGTAGGTGTTAATCTTTATTTTTACTCGAACAGAGTGAGAATATTGCAGACCGCAAAAATGGGTCCCAGCAGACTCTGTCATTCCCTGGGCTTCGGTTGCTGGTTGTTCAGCTAATTTTATAGAGATCCTCAACAAGGGCATTGTGTTAATGAATGATTCTCCCGGGAGATACTGATGTTCAATGAATTGATTCTTTTGTGACAGGTTCGTTTTAAGAGGATGATGAAAATAATAATGTTTTACTGATAAAGGCTTGGCTATCTTTAGCTTGGTTATTGTAGCTTCTACCCTCTCTCTTTAAAGCGAAGCATGATTTTAGGTTTGTGTCTGGTGCTCTTACCAGCTGACAGTCCTCCAGAGAGTTGACCAGCTGGGCGTTCTGACAGGACAGGATGGCTCCAGCGAGGTTCAGCATCACACACACTGCAGATAACAGCATGAAGAAAGTGATCTGTGGAGACAAAAACAGAACAGACAGTCAGTTCCATAAGTTTAGGTGGTAAATTAAACTTTCCAACAAACAAAAACACTGAGATGCAACTTTTCACCTCATTAAACAGCCATTAAGAAAGGATCCATAAGCACACAATCTCTCTCTTACACTTTACAGCAGAAGTGCATACTTTTTAGCAGTTAGGCATCTGATTTCTTGCTTGTTAAATGTTTTACATGTAGTTATCTATATGCTTTGTTCTACAAAACAGATCAATGTATTTGTCAGTGTGTACACAATGGTTACGCAGTGTAAAATGCATCTAGTTTGATCCCACCAAAAATAAACCAGTTGTAGTTTATGGGAAGTGACAACGCGAAGATCGAACTTGATTGATCAGAGACGTTCATCCATGGGGAAAGAGAAAGGAACAGATGTGACTAATAATTAAAGTACTCAATAATCAATGACTTCAACCAAAACAATTACTGCTGATCTCACCATCTGAGCCCAAACTCATTACTGAGAAAGACGGCCCCTAACAGCTCACATGAATAAATGACAAACAGAAACAGAAGTGCACTTCAGAGCATCGGGGTATATTTTTCTCTTGATGTTGATATACTGCCTCTCCCACAATTCCACAGTACAAGACGCTGATGCATGTCCCGTGACATATGGTCGGCTGGAGAAACGCCTCGTGTCGTATCAGTGCAGCCCAACGCCGCTCAATAGATCTCAAACATTGTAATTTTTCCACTTTTTTGCACTGCGACTCCTGCTCCCTCCATCTCTCCTTTAAAAACAATTCCCTACATTTCTCACAACACTTCTGAGATTTCGCTCGTGGTGGATGAAATACGTAGGACATTCCGACTGCTTTAAATCACAGTTTTTGTGCAGCAGAATAGCATTAAAGCTGTCAGGTCCAGCCTTGGCAGATTTCACACTGTGCTGTATATCAGCGCTGGTTGCAGCTCCACAACATCATGATTTACTAATGTGGCCCTTTACCTGACGGGACATTAACCCTGCGGTACCAGTCGTGTCAGTAGAGAGTGGATAAGATAGAGTGAGAAAGCTAAAAGTGAAAGTTTAAAAGGCCTGACGGACTCATTTTAACTCAATTACACAAACAGACATTAACATTTTGAACATGTGGGAATGCTGTTATGGGAGGCAGTCAGAGTGAGATAGTGTTTTTCAGTCTCCTGGTAAACTAGAAGACTGGGAGACTGATGTGTGTGGGGATTCACATGTCCTGAGGTTGTCAGGGTCCTTGGCTCAGACGCACAGGAAACCGAGCACTTGGTTTCCACCTCAATTAATAATGTGCGGACACTGAAGAGATGACAAAGGTGATCCATTGCAGCTGAATGACTGAACTAGGTTGAATTTCATCTTGTCAGCCAAGAACATTGAAAGGTTATGAGCACAGACAGGAAATGATTTATTTCCAAAACATTAACCATTTTCAATTTTTCATTAGTACATACAGCTTGTTACAGAATTTACAACAAAATTAAACCTTCTGTATGTAAAGTAATAAAAACTACATAGGTCTGTCATGGAAAAATTAAACATATTAAAATTAAAAATATGAAAGGAACATTTCTTATTCCTAATTAATTTCCTAAAACAGTAAAAGCACAACATTAAACATTAAAAGTTAGCAGCTCAACTAATAGGATTAAACAGAGGACAAACCATAAAAATATTGCCATAGCTCCACAACACATACTGTAAATTTTTTGCTATTGTGATATATTGTGTCACGATGTATTAAACTGTATGACAATACAGCAATTAGTATAACAAAGCAAGATAAATGAATAAAACACAAATTAAATGTCAAAATGTGTTTAGCATCTGACAAACTTAAAACCAAGGCTGAGCTTGAGCTTGACAAATGATGACAAATTATAATGAGTCGATAAAAATGAAACGATTTTATTCAAACACTGGTGATAAGGGAAGGCTTAATGGACCACTTCTTGTTTTTTAACCACAAGCTGAGTGTAAGCAATCAAATACACTATCTCTAATTTACTCCGCTCTAGTACAGAGCAAGAAAAATGTTTTTTCATCAAATGCTTTGTAGTGAGCAATATCAAAAGACAAATTCAGTTGCAACGCATCCAATCCACTACTGCGACTCAAATTCAATGTTTAACTTTAATTGTAACATGCTGTCATCTTCTACAAAGCCACAGTTTTTCTTCAGATTCTCTGGGCTTTTATTTAAACAGCTGCTTTCAACAAACATTTATAATCAGTTTTCAGGCAGAATGAGATGGACAGTCTCAGTCACTATTCACTTATACTATATGGTAAATTATGCATTGAAGTGAAGGGTGACTGAGACCGCCAGTCCCTAAAATATTGTCTTATTATATTTAAAATTTTATTATATTTATTGTCTTATTATAGTCCCTTAAATATTGTGTTCCACAGAAGAAAAGTTTGGAATGACATGAGGGCAATAAAATGATAAAATGTGTTTCATTCTTTCAACTCTTCACTTACTTTCAGAACTAAATAGAAAACATTTATTTTATGATGTCAAGAAAGTAAAATGTTATTGAAACATTTACCAAAACGATCACTATAACTTTACACAAGCACATATGAAGCCACACAGAAAGCCTGTTGCTTCATTCAATGGTCTAATAGTGTGATAGGTCTGTCTGGCTAAAATCTCCTTCAGGAGGACTGACTCCTGAGAGTTCGAGCCCTGATGGACTAATTACTCTCGCTGGCTCCATGCTGGTGTTTTCTAATTACCGTGTGGGATCACATATCACTGTTTAACAGGCTCTCATTAATTACAGCCCATCTGCCACCTGAATGCCAAGCAGTAAGATGAGTCGCATGGCACGTGCCACTCACCGGCACCAACGCAGGGCCATAAACAACCATGAACAATTCACATCTGTCAATAAGACTGTGCATTTGCATTTAGCAGTTTTTGGGATTACAGAATTTGGTTTGGTGGGCAAACAACAGGTTATTTAGTGATGTGGATTAGAAAAAACAGAAACAGAATTCTTTTTGTATAGATCCAAGATATGGTGGACAGAAAGACAAGCTTAAACTAAAATATTTTAAAACCAATTGGTGGAGATTCTAAAACATTGTGCTCATTGCGACAAAATAACCAATCATCCAATCATAACCAGCCCACTCTTTATCACCAACTCGCCAGCTTAAGCTTACCCACAATATCACCATCTCACCCGCACATCCCATCAAAACACCAGCTAACATCCAGGCAATCTAATATTGTTCTCATGTTGTTTCCCATTGTCCACAGCTTACCTACTTCAATCATACTTCACACAACCTCCATCACTAGATCTAGAAAAATAAATTAAATGTTTTGCTTTAACCTATTTCTTACTTTTTGTATTTGCATTGCACACAAATGTTTCAGAAAGGTATCAGTGCTGACCCATAGTGTTTACATATGCATCTCTATTTGTAGTGTGAAAACTTTTAATTCAGAGTAAATCCTAGAAAAACCCCACATAATGTCTGTATTTTAGGATAAAGACACACACTGTTAAACTGAAAAACAGTCAAGCATCAACTGCTCAATATTCTGATAACAGTTCAGCTTCTTTGAACAATAACTTGATGCAATCTCATAAATGAGACAAACTTACTCAAGGGTGCACTTTCTAATATTTATGTTGTTCTGATAAAAAGAGGGTTACCAAGATTAATTCATTAAAGTATTATAGGCTGCACATGTGATCTCAAAGCTACTGATACAGTTCAGTATAAATATTTCAGTATGTGAGTTAACATAAATGTTAATATATTTTTTAAAGGCACTGTTCGTTTCTTTAAGGCCTAAATACAGAGGACCTTATACACTTTTCATACTTTAAAAAAATAATTCAACTAAATTAAGACAAAGATTGTCAAATTACATTCTCTCTTTATCTTCCTGGGGTTGTAACAAGGGTTATGACAAAAAACATCACTGGTTAAGAAAGAATTGGAGGTAGAAACATTATCCAAATAGGAAGTTCTTCATCATTAACTTCAAAGATGTCTAAGCAGAACCCCAGGAGACATATTGCTAAACAAAATCCACATGTTTCACCCAACTGTAAACACACTGAGTTCTTATCTCCACTGGCTCAATGCATCAATGCCAATACTTAAGAAAGGAAACAAAAGTCACCCCAATCAATCAGCGGACAGGGTGATGACTCACACTAAGCACATCTATTCCTCACTGTTTCATAAACAGGGATGCCAGGCAGGTCTCAGACCCCGTCTCTGCTCTCCGCCTCTCAGCTCAATCTAATACGGCCTGCTAATTGCCCTGCTGATGGAGGATTACCTTTCAGCCTGCCAATCGTCTGTCTTTGCTCATCCGGCTCCTCATTACACTCATTAGTTACAGTGGCTAAGGGATTGCATAGCATCAAAAGCACATTGCTGAATACCAAAATAAAAATATAAAATTAATTTGTCTGTCACGGTGTGTACACTGTGAGCATGGAGGAGATTCCCAGAGTTACTGCTGTTTGACAGATACATTAAATATGCCTTTAAATATGCATTTATGATTGAAGATGCTACAAACCAAAAGATATGGATGGTTCGTTGAGTTACTATTTACCATATTTGGTAGAATCAATTCCAAATATTTCATTATATTTTTAAAGTACATGTTTTGCCAGTAACGGATTTCTCTAAGAGTTTATAAGGGCGTAAAATAGAATTATTTATTTTCCTTGTATGTTGACTAATTATGGATGTATGTAGAATGAATATAATCTGAATTCACTTTCAGTTCACACATAAAAACTTCCCTGACCTTACACCTACTCAAATATCTTCAATTTAACATATGACATTTGGATTGGAGGGTAAATATTGATAACTATTATTGGCGTAACTTTAACAAACATCTGTAAACATCTAAATTAGCCTTGTTAAATTAATGGATAAAAAAGCGCTTGTATTTGGCATCCGGAGAAGGCGAGAGGTTGGACTGTTCACATTGCTGACGTGCTGGTTTAACATCCTGTCTGCCTCTGCAGCACAAATTAGTATTTAGTCTGCAGCACCTCTGCGACAACACATCATTTATTTTCAATTATCTCTGCCTGGATGAGATCGGGACAGTGTTGGTTTGATGGTTGTCTTTTTGCCCATCGTCTTCGGTGTATGTTTACTGCGAGCACATCCATTCTGTTTTGCTTCCTGCGAGACTGACATATCACTTGCCCGGTTCCTGGAATACTCACCTTCAAGCCAGAGAAGCATCAATCCACTGACATACCCTCATGTCAGTCTACTCTTCTTTCTCTCTTTCTTTTCCTCTAAAACGTTATCTTTATTTCCCATCACCATCCCTGTCAGCTTTTTCCACGCTTGAAAAGAAAAAGGTCTCTAGTGTCTCCCTCATTTTCTTTGTGGGGTCTTTATGGCTTGTTAGACTAAAAGTCACAATGACAGAAACATTTCCCAATGAACGCCCATACACGCACAAATAAAATTAACATTCAGCCTGAGCGTGCAAGCTTTTAGTTTGGTTAGAAAAACATGGTACATGTTTTGTGTTGTGGATCTTGGCTTTCTTTTTCATACCTGCTTTGATAAACAGAAAAGAGGACGGTTAGAGCTGGATTTACAGCGGAAAGATTAGCAGAGGGATCTAAGGGCCACAGAGGGCGATTCACATATCAGAAAAAAGGATAGAAAAACGTTTCCCTGCTGGCTAGTAGGATATTCACAGCCACGGCCGTATCTGATTAAAGCCGTGCTGTGTACATTTATCCTCCCATAGCCTAAATATCTCATAAGTGACTTCTCCACCCTGACAGACGCTTAGCTCACACCATCCAAACAAGTCCTTGAGGTGTTATTGTTAATATTCAGAGGGCAAAGGAAGTGACGGCAATGCCTGTGTTTTGTTATTCACAGGCGGTGGATCCATTGAGGGGAAAATTTCTCAAACACACGGAGGTATCACTTACACATTCATTTATTACTGTGAGCTGCTAATCCCTTAGAGGGTCATGATAAACATACTGGTCTATAGTCCTAGACTGTTGAGGGCAGGAGGTCTCCTAACTGAGACAAAAGACAAAAAAGAGCCAATTAAAGAGGTTTTAAAGTGTCACAAAAAGTAGGTCTAGGAACTGTTTGAGTGGAATCAGTTTCTTATTTTCTGTAGCAAAACATACAGTAACACTTAGAGAGAAATAGTCTCTTAGACTCTCTTAGAGAGAAATACTCAACTCAAAAAAATACATAATTAGTCAGAATTTATGGTATTTCTTGGTTCTTCTTGGTTATGAGTTGCATTACTTCCAAGAAATATTCACTGTAGTAGATCAAGTACATTTCATTACATTTAATTGAACAATAAATTGTTAAGTAAGGGATATACATCCAGTTGGCTGTTATTGCAGAATAAACCCTGACAAAGATGATCAGTCTTGTACTGTGTTAAGCTGCACATCATCTCACTTATTACATGGCTTGTATTATTAGCTTATTTGTACTGAATACAAGCCATCTGCAAGGAATGTTTCCTATCTGCTTTAGGCATGACTGTCAGCCAAGACATGAACGGTTTTATCATTAGTAATATATGTTATAAATTAGGCATATTTTCATCTGATTTTTTACACATATGACCCTGTATTATTAGTTTTGATTCAGTTAGTTTTGATTCAGTTGATGATTGAGAATCATGTATTCAAGAGTGCTGTTATAAATTTACAAATGAACTACTTTTAAGTGTTTGAGTAAATGAGATCTAAGTTTCTAGCTGTAATTGCTGAAGAACATAAAACAATTAATTATTCTGTCTGCTTTCTCCATTAAGAAAGTAGATCCAAAAGCAACCTAAGCTGGAACAATTGCATCAAAACTGGAAGATGGAATGCGGCCAACAGATAACTTGACAAGGAATAAGTAATACAAACGAATTCCAATAGTATACTTAGATCTTAACACTTAATAGTGTTAAGTTTCAATGCTGTTATGTGAAATATTGTGAAGCATTGTTGGATCACTATTTGTACCAATACATAATAATTAGCAGAACTTTCTGTTAAATAATATGCATGTAAAATATGATATCACAATAATATGCTACTATAGTACTGTAAATTATAATAACACTAATATATTATCATCAGGTACATAGGGACACAAGACAGAAATACAGGCAGGGTGGTATTTCACCTGTCTAGACTGTGGGTGGAGGAGCCGACCACACCATCCTAAAGACTCATTGATTAGAATAGACTCAAGGCCACAACAGCTCCCATGGGGTCAGCCAGTGATTAACCCACACTTTTCAACTTTTAATCAGTTCCTGACCTCTACAGGCCAAAACAAAAGGCTCTGAACAGAGCTCCCGCAGAGCAGTCTGTAATGAGGTTGGACCATTAAGACTCGATCGACTAGCAGGGGTGCATCATGAATACATGCTATCTTCAATGAATGAGAATGAATATGAGACTGCCACATTACTCGAATGATCATATAGTATCTGCATTTCTTGGTAATAGCTAAAAGAGATCCAGCAACTCAGTCCAGAGTCCTCAGGGCTGAAGAACATCTACAGAAACACACTACTTCACTAAGCACCCTTCTGAAAACTAAAAGGGCAAATTGACTCTGTAAAACTCTACCCTTGGGATCAAACGTTTTGTTCAAACCAGACTCTCACAAACCTGCCTGTCATTGTCACATCCTGTCATTGCTTTATATGGTCTAATGGGTTTCACCGACATAAGTATGTGACGACTAACGCAAGGCCTCAAGTACACTTCGAGTATGTCATTTGGGAAAAGGCCTTGAAGGGATTTGTGATTCGGGGTTGTAAGATATATGACACTGCCATTAACACATCATGACTTTTATAGGGGCTTCAGTTAAGCTCGTTCTTTACAACTGCTCAGAGGAGCTGCTGAAGTGAGTTAACACACTGAGATGTCAAACACCAAAAGGACACACACTGTTGCAGTTATTAGTATAATATACCACAGTTCCTGTCCTGAATGAATTAAGGAAAAAATGAATGCACTCACCGATAGAGAGAAAAAGAGAGAGTTTGTTTGGCCATGATGGATGTTTCTCATTCTATCCTGACATTTACTGTGAGTGAATAAAGCGTCTGTCTGAGCCAATCTCGCAGCTCTGCTCTTCAACAACAGGGCAGAGGCCGATAGGAAGAGGACAGATTACCGTCTTTTTCTCTCATGTACATGAGGAGAAAGCAGCAGGGTGACAATAGTTGCTAAAAATTATTTGCCATTAGCTTCAAAATTGCGAAAGAGACTTTGAGTATGAATCATTTCAAGCATCAGATAAGCAGTATAATTCATATTCTAATTAATATGGCAATGTAGCCGAGACTCTGAGAAGCTCCAAAGGGAGGGTGCAGCTCATCAGCCTTATCTCAAAATGGGGAAATATCCAATGCATCATCCCTCAGGAATATTACTTCCCATCTCTCAAAAGCATCTTTTAAGGTCTTTAATCTGCCTTTTTAAAATTCTTTCCTCCTTATTCTAGTTTTCATACATGACTGGTTTCATGTTTGATAATTGTTACAATAATATGTGAATGTGTGAGTAGCGACAAAATAATGATATCTTGTTGTAACCCAATGAAAAGGTCTCATTTTAAAGTTCCTCTGGGGTTCCACTTTGAGGTTCTAAGATAAATTTGGGACTTCAGAGGGATCTACAGAGAACTGAGGGATCTACAGAGCTGGTTGTTTATGAAGTCTGCTCGGATTTGGCATATGTTAATTAGTAATATGTTACATTACAACCTAGTTTACGTTAATAAAGCTGTATCGGTCACCTTTACATCAAAAATTTTGTCATGATGTAATCAGTTGGTACAGAATGAATTGCAACGTCCTCCCTGCTGTGCAAGGGCTCAGGCAGCTGAAACAGGTTCTTTGCTGTTAAAATGTTCAAGGAACAGAATCTGTGGATGAAACACGCCATTTATTTTTAACCATTTACCTCATCAAAGCAACTTTGGCAAAACCAGAGCTTCTAACAACATCCACATGAAAATGTTTACTGGAGGAAGCACAGCAGGAAATACAGCCGCTTCCTTGATTTCCAAAATGTTTTGCACTGCTCAGTGGAAACGTCAAAGGGATATTACAAGTGCTGGATTGTTTTATGTGGTGAAAGACCAGGTCTGAGTCCAATATCCTGTGTGATGTTGGAAAAAGACTGCTCCATGGTGGCCTCGGAAAGTTCTGCTTTCAATTCTGACTGATTACAAAATATTGACACGTAATTATTTATTTAATCTCAGAAGTGCCTCATACACAAATTCAGCCAAAATGACATCTTGTATGTTCCATCCATAATGAGTGCAATGCTGACTTTTAAGTATAAGTTTGAGCCCCTTGGAGAGTTTTTGTTTGCTCTAAAGATTAAAGGCAGAGAAGCCTCTGGGTTTGCGCAAGGATTATAAACACAGATCACTATGTCTGTGATTATTATTCAGTGATACAGTATAAACCTCAATAACAGTAAGTGTTATAATGACTAAACGTGGGATAATACAAATTAGAAATCAAACTGAAGGTTGAAATAAATATTTAAATACTGTGAAATATAAACAAAGACAGCCCATGGGAATCACAGCTAAGTGGTTTGTTATATCTGCAGCTGTACGGAGTGAGCAAAGCATGAGTGGGCATTTCCAAATCATTCTCTGTGGCAACTGCATGTGACAGAAGCATGAATGCTAAAGAAATGTAAAGTTATTTAATGCAATGGGATGGGATGTGAACACATGTTGGCAGCCAATCACTGTTTAGCACATGCAAGTCATGGTGATGACCCCTATTATAGACGCATTTCAAAATCTGCATTTCAAAATCTTTTTTCACATGCTAAAATGTCTAACAAACAACCTAAAACACCCTAATGAATTATTTTCCTACAAACTAGGAAATGACAAATTCTGTCAAATACCACACAAATTTAAAATTACATGTTAAAAACAGAACTCTTTGTGTAATATCTTGTGTCTGATGTTATTAAATATTTCTCTATTACAAAACAGCTCAGAGATTCCCATCACCACACGCATCAGTCTGATTCATCTGATCACAGAGGGTGGGTTTTCCCTTCTCCTGTATTCGGCTCCTGACAGCGGCCCCTCAGAGATTCATGTCCAATCTGAGCAGATTGACAGAATTCTCTCTGTCTGTCCAACTGACTTCACGCCAAACAATAACACTCTTTAATAGAGAAAAAGGGAGGGGAAGAGGAGGACTTTTGTGTAACCCCAAAACACCCGAGCTGTCAAAAAGACAGATGTGTGTGTGTATTGGTGGGAGGGTCCACTGTATTGCAGTGTTTCCAGCACTGTTATTCACCAAAAAAGCTTATATATTTTAGCTGAGTTACGAACTTGTGAACTGTATATGACAAAAGATAAAGATTTAATAAAAATGCCAACACAGTTTTCTATTCTAGTCTTGTGTAGACAGCCCTTTGACTGCAGCAAAGACCTAGTGTTTTTTTTTTTAATATAAAATCAGTTTATACTTTTTGTCTAGGAATTTCAGAGTTTTGTTGCTAAATGTCAAAACAACATAAAACATATTTCCAAACATTAAATTATGGCATGATAGGAGGGCGTTGTGCTGCAGAACATTGATGCAATAAGAGAGAAACAGGGTAGGAAAGAGTCCACAATGAAAGACAAAATAACAAACACTGAGTGAGTGATAGAGAGAGTCATTTGTTGGTATTATGATATAACAAAATCAGGTGCTCTGGGCTCTAATAAATGGCTCCTTTCACAGCTTTCTAATTAATGAAAATGACTGAAAGTGGCAGCATTATTTAGAGAACTCTAATACCCCAAATGACTGCTTTGCAATGGCAGTTTGACTCATTCACTCAAGCACCCAAAATCCCCTTTGTCAGAATGGATGAACAGAGCCATTGCTATGAACATACTGACTGTGCAGAAACAAATGCGAACCTCTATGATGACGTGAAACAGATAGATCAAATAATGCGAGATAATGAGAGAATCAAACATGCATGTGCTCAGGTTTTTTCCTAAAAACATGCTGATATAATGCAGTAGAGCTTAAATTCTGTATGGAAGACGGAGATGTTTTCAGAGCGTTACGGTACATCTACGTATATCACGCACATGGTTATTTACTCCCCTTTGTGCTTATTAGTCTTAATGAGTCGCACGTGTACATTATGCTAAATTATAATTACATGACATTTCATATTTGTTTATATATAGGGCTTTTGCTTCTAGACAACATTAGAAGTAGACTGTAAAGGATACATATATCGCATTTACACTGTCACGTATTTCTGTGTGTAATGTAAATCTTTTGATGCTGCCAGTGTTGTAATTTTATTTACGGTATTTCTGAGTGTGCCAATGTACCTTTACGCCATTTTCATATTTCTTTTCATTTTGATTGCACATGTTTACGAAGCCACAGACTCACATTTATTAGTATCTGTAGCTCTGAGTTTTTGCTTAAATGAGTTTTTGTTTAAATGCTTTTTAAAAAAACAATTTCATATTCCATTAATTAAAAGCGCCATATCCCAAAATATCACATACTGCTTTTTGAGGACAACAGACTTTCCTATAAATTCAGATATTACTATACTATTTGACAGTAGAGATTTTTTTAAAGAATACAGACAGCATTACAAGTGTGCCAAGATTCCTCCCATGGGGTTTCGTCTAAGAGAAAGAGGGGAAACCAATTATAGAGGGCATTCACACAGTTACATACACATGCACACACAAGCTAGTGTTCTTTATTATTTGCCACGTACGGTACAAACTACAGTATGGAACATGACATAAAAAAAACAGTGTCGATTATGATTAATGAGATGAAGACGTTTGGTTGAGTCTCAGTTGCTACGAATTCTGGGGCGTTTCAGTGTGGTGGCAGCATTAGGCGTGTATTAAAATGGATTCAGAAAAGCTGTATCTTTTAAAGGCTCACTGCTTTGTTTGAAATAAACACTATCAAGGAGAGCTTCAAGAGAAATGGAGCAAAGAGACAGAAGAGAAAGAGACAAATAAAGCTCTCTCTTTTCAGACTGTATATACTGAGCTTTTAACACAGAGGTAAATGTTTATGTTGAGTAAAACCAGCCGCTGAGGTAATATGCAGGTCTGTGCTATTAAACAATGACAAAAATGAAAAATCCATAGCAGGGCATAAACATTGCAGATGTGGGAATCCATTTTGTGACAAGTGTGTCAATACATGCCATGCCATTGTTGATATAACATGACATGACTATGTTATGATGGTAAATAAAAGAAGTCAGCTGCATGGCAAACAACACGGTTCCTGAAACATTAATATTACAAAACGTAATGAACAATAGATGAGCTAGTATTTCAGAGCCGCACTTTAAAACATGAGTCATTTATTGACTTTCCTAATAAATGTGTCTGCTTATATTGTGCATGATTCATCAGTGCATGTTATTCTAATAGGGAAAATGTTTTCATAATCTTTCATTAAACTCCAATAACTTTCAAAGCCCCGAAAACAAATTTTGCAGTTAATGATAAATGTTCATGTGTGCCTGTATTTATTTGAGCAATGACAAAAGCATGCCAATGGCTACATTTATCATAGTAAGATAACTTATTTATTCACCAATTTTTTATTACTAATTTTCTTAGTGAAGATGTAATGTAATGAGTCAGTGCAGTGATATGACCCAACTACTGGCCCCTAAACAGGCTTTGTGTAAAGGTCCCTAATATAATCAATACACCAAGCTGTCCCATGCTGTCATGACTACCCAAGAAATCAATTCTTACTCTTTATTTGAAACTTAACTTCCTTCCACCTGTCTTTTCTCACCCAGCATGTGTTCCCTTTATGTGATGGACAAAAGAAAAGGAAAGATCAGATGTTTGTGATTACAGTATATATTAAGCAAAGGCTTTTCATGGGCTTCATAACATCAGTTGTAGTGGACAGATATCGAGAACCTCTGTTATACATGCTTTTATTATGCAGACTGTGGCATATCTACATTCATCTACATTGTTATCATACTGTTCATACTGTAGCTGATTTGATTTGAGTTCTCAGTTGTTTTATTTAAGTCTCAGATGTTTCTCCTAATATTGTTTGAGGAAAAAAAATAGAAAATAGAAACTACTGAAACACATTAAGAGTATAAATGTGAACAAAAAAATAATGTAGATTGTATGTGTAAAATAAACTTGATTTTAATCATAATTGACTTCTCACTGTCTATTTTGATTTGTAGATTTTATGATTGCTGACATCTCTTCAGAAACTCTAAATTTGTCTTTTTGTCAGAAACACCCAAGATGCAGGATGCACACATCTTTCCATTTGCTTTCCATTTAATCTCATTGATGTCTAAGAGAAATAATTGAGATATTCAGGAGACCTCATCTGTGATTATTCTTTCTTATGGGTGGTTTCCTATCATGTTCTCTTCATCTTATAAAAAACTGGTTTGCAAACTGAATTACAAAACCCTTCAGTGAGTAACTTATCAGAAGGGCAATCTTATCAGAAGGTTACACATCAGTTGTGTTTTAAAATACAGCGCTGCAGCATCTTGCCGGCTGGTGGCTTGCAGGGCGAGGTTCTAATCCCAAAGAAACCATGTTGTGAATGCTGATCATCCTTTCAGTGGTTTGCCTTTGACTCTCTGATTATAACGGTTTAACACCGCAGCTGCAATCAGACGCGTCAGGCCGCTCTCCTCCACCTCCCTCTGCTTAATCAGTATGACCCAGCCCAGATTAGCTAGATCCCAATCAACATCCTGCTGTGGCAAAACTACCGCCCAGTCCCTCGGGCACGCCGGACACCTTGCGGTCAGGGTGACATATGTAGACTGTCTATAAGGGCCCTCTAGACACAAATGTTGCATGAGAATACAGTTTTATTCAGCCATGCATATAATCAAAGTGGACCAGATCCTAACTGCCGCTGTTAGGTTTGATGTAAGGGAGAGAAGCGATCCGGGGAGGAAACTTGAGGAAGATCTGAAGCCCTTAAGAGTTTCATTTCTCTCTCCGAGTGTTCTAATTAATTGTCTTGGCACTTATGCTAGACTTCAGAAAATAGCTGTTGATGTGCCATTGCTTTTTATTCAACAATATCAAACATTTTTTAAAAACATTTTTCCATTTTAGGTATTTTTTTATGTTTACTGTTATGAAAAATTGTCAAATATTTCCTCTTTTTATAGTTTGTCATGATTAGAGAGAATTTTCTCTATGAAATATTAAAGTGAATAGTGAAATAACATAGATGTTCCTCCTGAGGAATGGTGACAGTTATCAGGTTAAAATTTGCTCCAAAGAAATAACCTGTAGAAAGAGCATGTCTCACCCCCAATACCAAATGCAAATGAAAAGCAAAGCAGATAATAGGTAATGGTTGTGATGTAACTAAAACCTATTGGCTATCCAAAACCCCTTCAATATTTTCCATCCAAACCTCCAGTTCCATTAGGAAACATATCAACAATATATATAAATATGTATCTTGTGAATCTGAATCTCATGTATTCCTTTTATTCCCTCTTTCTCTTTCTTTTCTCTAGGGCATATGACTCAGATAGCAGCATGAAAACAGAAAAGCCCTCATGCAAGTGGACGACTTACAAACACCCTGCTGTCAGTGTGCTACTCCATTCGTGACAAGTGTCAAAGCACCGTGCCAAGGGGCCACCTGCCACATGAAGATCACATCATTCCACCACAGACTGTCAGACAGGTGAGAGAGAAAAGTCAAAAAAGTAAAAAGATGAATGAGGCTTACTTTGCTAATAAAACACAAACCAATAATTGCCTTAGATCACAGACAGCTAATCAACATGATTCACATGTCTGGTATTCAGAATCAACTATGGGTTAATAAAAAGAGAGAAACTGATAAGTGGATTGTTTAACACATTGAGAGGCAAACCTTCATCTGTTATTCTTACTTATAAAAGTTGAGGTGAAGAAAATAATCATAAATGAGACAGTATTCCCAGAAGGCTGAGAACGGGCTGTTACACAATGTGTGGGTAATTATCTAAAGAAGTCTGCTGTTTTGTTAACAGTAATGGGTGTCTGCTAGCTGTTGTCACTAATGAAGAGATAGAACAAAGAGAGAAAGTTTGATCACAAAGATATTTGACAATACAAATCCGAACAAGCCAACCTAAGAGACACCTGTTGTAACTGTATCTGTACAGTCAATAACTTAACATTTATTGACATGTGTTGTTTACAACAAAAATGCATTCACACTTAAAGAAGCCACATTTACATTCATTTAGAGTGACATATGTAGACCCACACACACACAGAGACACAAATAACTTCTCTTGTCATGTCAAATATGTTTCCCAGGGTGAACTGTAATCAGATGTGGATGACAGGTCTTCATGCCAGTTTGTTTGCAAAGGAGTGAGAGGGAGAGAGAGAGAGAGAGAGAGAGAAAGAGAGAGAGCCAAGCAGGTACCAGGCTGTGACACGTGTGTCAAACATTGTCACAGTCGAGCTCTGATTGAGGCTTCCAAGCTGCCCTAGATATCCAAAGATTCATTTTCAGCGAGCAGGAGAGACTTGAGACAATTTGCATAAATCCTTCACAGTTTTCAATGTGACGATTACTCTACTCTACACATGCTGAAAATATCGTCAATCAACACAAACATGGCATAACACAGAATAAAAAAATAAAACAGGGATGTGTAGTTTGTTAATTTAACTATTTAAATGGTTTTAGCTAGGCTTACATATGTACATTTCACAATTTCAATTGCAAATTTAATAATTAAAAATTTTTGTTAATTAATTAAAACATTGTTAATTATCAGCTACATGTTTCAAAGCTCTTTACATAACATATTGTTGAAGATGTAAGATGTAAGTATGAATAACACAGCATGTCACAATATGTGACACATATTAGACAGTTTATGCATGAATGTGTTTTTGTCATTTGGAACACTCTCGCTGTTTTGCTGAGCGCTTTTCTGTCTCCCAGTCTTTGCAATATTTTATACCATTTTGTATACACCTGCCATGTAATTGTTTATTTGTTATTGTTTCTTCCTTCCACGACGTGGTCAACTCACATAATGTCCATTTACAGTACTGTATAATGCCCCTGCACTGCCTTCTGTCTTTCTCATTTTGGTTGCAAAGCATTCAACACCAAAATTTATGATTGTTATTGGATTGGTATAGATTAAAAGATGACCTATATTCCAATTCAGATGTCTAAAAATGTCTAAAAAATGTTTGCATTCCAAATTGTATAAACTGCACTGACAAACTGTTCTAATCTGGCATTAAAATGGCAATATTAACCTCATATGTCACAGCAGAAATTGAGTATACCATGGAAATGCACTACAATCTGAACTGCAGTTTTTTAAATGTTTAGATATTTTTAAGCATTTTTAAGTCTTTTAAAACCATTTTTTTCATTTTAGATATTTTTATAAATTACACTAAGATTCATATTTTTTATTCTTTTCTTTTGTTTATGTTTATTGTTTGTTAAAAAATTTGTCGAATATTTAATCTTAAGTCTTATACCTTTCCATCAATTTATGTTTTGTCATGATTAAATTAAAATTGTATATCATTTTTTAAATTTTATAAATACAACCATAAAATATTAAAGTGAATAGGGAAACACCATAGGTGTTACTCCTGAAGAACGGTGGCAGTTAACAGGTTAAGAAATACAGCATCTACTAACAGTTACTAACAAATTTTTAAATATTTTTTAATCTAACACCGTTTATTGGAATATAGTAGATGAAGCAAAATGACGGAATTGGCTTCAGCATCTTTAAGAGGTTGTATTAACTTCAGTGGACCATAAACTGATCGCAAGCATAGCAAAAAAAATCTGAACTGAAATTCTGCGGTTGAAAGAGACCACGACTGCGGTGTGTCCCATCTGGTCTGAGGCTCTCTGGAGACATTAGAGACAGAGAGGTAACTGAGGTTACATCGCTGTACCGTAAACACGACTGACACACTCATTTACTGCAGCCATCACCACTGCTGACCTTCTCTACAGACAATCACACACAAACCCGTCTGTGACAGTGTTATCTGTAAATTAAAAAAACCCTGAAGAAGCTTTATTCTCTCAGTGAAAAACAAAATCCCAACCCCCTAGAAAACCATAAATAACAACAATAAAATTAATGGTAGTTCAATTTTCATCTGCCAGTTTTTTCCGGAATTGATTTTCAGGCTTTTAATAAGCATAAGGTCCACAGTCTCGGCTCAAAGACAGGTCTTTACAAGCGCTCATGAATGCAGCTTAGCCCTTTGTTCTGTCTAGTGTCTCAGCACTCAGCTTGACCGCAGAACAAGGCCATCCTACTGTGAAACCATACTGAGACACGTCTAATCCGATACCCACACGCTCAACAGAGCACCACGATCTCATAGCTACCTGAAATTACGACTCAATAAATCTAATCAAAACACCCAGTACTATTCAACTGTCCATCTTCCACTCATTCTCCGCCCCCGTGTCCCTCCATCCTGACAGGCTCTTCCTGCAGCCATGGCAGCTGGGGAACGAGGCCTCAGTGACTGGCATCAGTACCACTGGCTCAAACTGCTAATTACCTCATTTTACTAGTAATTAGCTGATTAAAATAGGCACTTAAGGCCAGTGTCAGGGCTCCCGGAAACCACACGTTACTGAGACAGGAAGACACGACAGCTGCCGGCTGTAAAAGAAAGGGAAAGACTGTGATTAAATCATGAAATAATGCCAGTGAGGTTCTGTTTACGCACCCGGAGTGGCAGAAAAGTACGATCCGGGTAATTAAATGTTAAATGATAAAATTAGACCCTGTTGTGAGACAGATCTTAAATAATTCTGGAAATCTAAATAATTAAATAATTCAGGAAGTCTATATGGGCTTGCACACCCCTATTATATATACACAGAGGTAAAACAAAAGAATGCAAAGCAACAATGCTGCAAATGAACTGCACTGGGTTTGCAAAAAAAAAGGAAGCTGCTGCTATTTAAAATTCTACGATTAAAACTCCCCATTGCCATTATGGGTGATGAATGATAAAACAGGAACAGGTGCTCAGAGACTGTCGGGTAACAAGTAAGTTAATGAGGACTGTTTGAGATCCCATTTGCAATATAGATAAAAAAATCATACCAGTTTCTGGCATAGAAATCATAGTTTTAGTGTGCCATATGTAGTAAGATAAACATGGGTACAAAGCAACATAACTGAGGTAAAAAAAATGCATCTGAAATATAATAAATATCTACAAACAAAACATTAATATTAAAATGAATATGTACTGTACAAAACAGTAACAAATATTAACTCAAAATGAATGCGCAAAATGTTTTTAGTCTGGGATGTTGCAATAACAGCATCACATGCGGCTACAGTATACAGAGAGCGCCAGCTTTGCCTCCGGAATCCAGTTACTTTTAAACTGTTGTGGGTAATATTTTTCCATATGTTTAAAGTGGAAGGCTTTTGCTCATCAGCTTTCTGTTTCAGTATTGAGGTAAGATAATATAATTTATAAAATCATTTATGAGAGTTGTTTGGCAAGTTTTGATTGACCATTAGGTTGGTTATTAATGCAGATATAGTGGTAGTGGTAATTCTCAGTCAGCATACTGTCTTATGATATCGGAGTGGCACATTATCACAGGAAATTTTGTGTGATGTGTCCTATTTTGGACAAGTTGTTATCATGCAATTGCTTTTTGCTCTCAACTAGCAGATGTTAAATGGTTTGACTGGGGATGTGTTGGTAAGTAACCTACTCCACAAAGTTTGTGACATCTCCAGACACAAGATGTCAATCTCTATCTTTCTATTATTCTCTATTTTCTATATGAATCTCTCTCTTTTTTGTTGTGGTTATTGTATTCTGTTCATTGTAAAAACAATAAAATGAGTCTTAATCAGTAGTCTCATATTTATTATTATTATTCATATTATTATTGTGAACACACAATTTCGTTACAATGTCTACCATAATGCCATAGTATGATTATGTATCTTATTATTAGAAACCATTGTACTGGAATTACTCCATAGTGATAGATTGTTTTTTACATTTGAGTCTCCTCAATGTTCCTGGAAAAATGACAGCTCTTTAATACAGTTGGTATTTTAATTAAACCCTATACCTTATATAAAATGTTATTTGTTATACTGTTATAAAACATACTGAGCTAAAACATATTTAATAACTACAAACCTGCACACAATAGAAAGCCATGGTACATTTTCATGTTGGTTAGTCTTGATCTCTTCATCACATCTGTCTCACCTCTGTCTTGTGTGATAAGGGAATATCATTAAACTGACATCCCTCTAATATCAACATTAATGGAGACCCAGTTCAGATCTAGGACATCCTCCACTTGGCCTGGTTATCACCTTTTTCTCACCTCTTCATGTTATTCCCTCTCCTTCCACTGGTCACTGCTTTTAGAAAAAAATCCCCTAAAGTGCTCCAACATGCTTCTGTGATAAACCAAGCCTGACAAAGCTTCATATATGACTGAGATAGGCACCACTCATAGCATTTATCTTAAGCATCGAGCATTTATCGAGACATTTTCAGCTGTTTTCTAGTCCCAGCTGCCATCTTGGCCGATAAAGAGGCAAATAGACACTAAAGCCCCATAAGCTCTTGCCTCCAGCTGGACTTTACATTATAAATGCACTTGACTTCCCGCCGCAGGGTTGCCTTGGAGATGGAGGACAAATCTGCACTGGGCACACAGTGATATTCAAATGCTTTTTTGAAGCAGGAAAAAGGGAAATGACTAAATTGTTTCTCTTGACACTCTCACATTCACGTGTTGCACTCATGTCAATGGGCTGGAAAGAGAGAGACACTTAATTCCTGTTAGAAACAGAAAGAAATAGCAACAAATGAACACAGAACATGGGACCAATTTTGACACTGTTGGTTTCAGTGAAAGACCTTCAATGTGGTATTGACCATATATTGACCAGCTGATCCCTATGTGGCAACACAATAATGTCACTTAACAAAATGTATAATAAATAATAATACATTTTTAACACATACACAATACAAGAGTTATGTGTTATATACAAACCCAATTCCAAAAAAGTTGGGACACTGCACAAATTGTGAATAAAAACAGAATGCAATGATGTGGAAGTTTCAAATTTCAATATTTTATTCAGAATACAACATAGATGACATATCAAATGTTTAAACTGAGAAAATGTATCATTTTAAGGGAAAAATAAGTTGATTTTAAATTTCATGGCATCAACTCATCTCAAAAAAATTGGGACAAGGCCATGTTTACCGCTGTGTGGCATCCCCTCTTCTTTTTATAACAGTCTGCAAACATCTAAGGACTGAGGAGACAAGTTGCTAAAGTTTAGGAATAGGAATGTTGTCCCATTGTTGTCTTCTAGTTGCTCAACTGTCTTAGGTCTTCTTTGTCGCATCTTCCTCTTTATGATGCGCCAAATGTTTTCTATGGGTGAAAGATCTGGAC
The DNA here is from genome assembly GCA_019155185.1 of Beaufortia kweichowensis. Taxonomy (NCBI): domain Eukaryota; kingdom Metazoa; phylum Chordata; class Actinopteri; order Cypriniformes; family Gastromyzontidae; genus Beaufortia; species Beaufortia kweichowensis. The sequence goes on from CM032794.1 coordinate 14,258,956, forward strand.
TGCAGGCTGGTCATTTTACCCAGCCATGATGTTGTAATTGATGCAGTATGTGGTCTGGCATTGTCATGTTGGAAAATGCAAGGTCTTCCCTGAAAGAGACGATGTCTGGATGGGAGCATATGTTGTTCTAGAACCCATGCCACACGCACTCATGCAACCCCATACCATCAGAGATGCAGGCTTCTGAACTGAGCGCTGATAACAACTTGGGTTGTCCTTGTCCTCTTTAGTCTGGATGACATGGCGTCCCAGTTTTCCAAAAAGAACTTCAAATTTTGATTCGTCTGACCACAGAACAGTTTTCCACTTTGCCACAGTCCATTTTAAATGAGCCTTGGACCCAGAGAAAACGCCTGCACTTCTGGATCAAGTTTAGATATGGCTTCTTTTTTGCAACGGCGAATGGCACGGTGGATTGTGTTCACCGACAATGTTTTCTGGAAGTATTCCTGAGCCCATGTTGTGATTTCCATTACAGTAGCATTCCTGTATGTGATGCAGTGCCGTCTAAGGGCCCGAAGATCACAGGCATCCAGTATGGTTTTCCGGCCTTGACCCTTACGCACAGAGATTGTTCCAGATTCTCTGAATCTTTGGATGATATTATGCACTGTAGATAATGATAACTTCAAACTCTTCGCAATTCTTCTCTGACAAAGTCCTTCCTGATATTGCTCCACTATTTTTCGCTGCAGCATTGGGGGAATTGGTGATCCTCTGCCCATCTTGACTTCTGAGAGACACTGCCACTCTGAGAGGCTCTTTTTATCCGGTTCCTTACATATACATTTAACTTTTCCGGACTGTTATTGCTACCTGTCCCAACAGTTTTGGAATGTGTAGCTCTCATGAAATCCAGAGAGAGAGAGAGAGAGAGAGAGAGAGAGAGAGAGAGAGAGAGAGAGAGAGAGAGAGAGAGAGAGAGAGAGAGAGAGAGAGAGAGAGAGAGAGAGAGAGAGAGAGAGAGAGAGAGAGAGAGAGAGAGAGAGAGAGAGAGAGAGAGAGAGAGTTTAGAAATCTAGTTTAGAAAAACTGAACTCAGTCTTACAGGAAACACACCACTCCTGGGACACACACAAACAAAATACACACAATCCCTGGCAGGCCTCCATACGACTTACTCTAACAACAACCCCAAACAAGATCAAATATTAATCCAGGACCTCAGGTTCACTTCTCTACATTTTCAACATTTTAAGACTGACATATCAGTAGTTACTGAATCCTGAAGTCTCACGCTGTCAGGTAAAATACTACAAAAATCTGTTTAGCAGTCAGAACAAGCAAACAATTTACACTCAAAGCAACTGGACCACCAGGAGGGAAGAAACTAAAACATCAGATATTTGACAAAGATTCAGATAAATATTAAGGGAATATTTAGAAGCACAGCATACGTGGTGCAGGGTAAATATCATCAGAGGTCATGAGAGTGATTTGATCTGTCAAGTAATATCACCTGCAGTCTCAGTGCAGCCAAAAGGCATCAGATTAATCACGAGGTAGTCAGAGAATGTGGCTGGATTTTGTCAGAGAAAAGGTTAATGAATGCAAAAGCACAGAAGAACAGAGAAAAAAATGGAAAAAAAGCCATTTCACAACATACATGTTCCATGAAATTCCCAGCAGTCTATCAGTGACCTCATATTGAACATACTGAACCTTACATGTTTTCCTTGATCTATGAGGGGACACTGCACTCCTGTACAATAGATTATACTTATACTCTTTAAATGGCATTAGATTTATTACTTTCTGTAATCCTTCAAATGCGGAAAATTTAATGCTTTGGCTACCTTAACAAAAATGACATTTTTGTTCCTGCTGCTATTCCCTCAACTGACTCAACTTACACGACTTTCCCACCGAAGCCCTGTCATCCCTGAAAAATTACAAACATCCAGCATGTAAACCCCAAAAAGGTTTATTACAGTAGGTGCAACACTGTACTTGACAATATCTATATTTGCACTAGTAATAAAAAACATTTGTTGACATCAGCGCCTCTCCTTGTGCCTTTACTCACCCTGATGTGTGATTTCTTTTCTCCAAACAGAAAATTAATCTAAATCAATTCAGACTAACAGGACATAAACAAGCTTTAATATTTCATGAAGTGGGATCCGGGCTGCTTTGAATGCATTTTAACCACAGCTTAATGGCAACCATTATTGTCACACATCTGTGGGAAGTCATAGATCCATTAAACAGCAGCTCTGCTGCTTTCACTTGTTTACTTGTCATTTAGCAGGAATTTTCTCTGTTCATTAGTGAAAAACGAGCAGTTTAATGACATCTTAAATGCTCTCTTAGCCAGCAGGAGCATCAATATCATGAAGCTTTCGCAGTGCTCCATACATCAGACTAGCAGGATCGCACGGAAATGCTGAGAAGAATACAGAATTAAGACAGATGGCGTGAAATGAAGATGCAAAGACACTGTTGATGGCTTTCTAATAAATTATACATTTCTACACAGGAATCCCACAAGAACGAAAATTGTCCATTTAGAAAGCCTTAAGAATCTAACATCTGTAAGACTGGTGCCAAGATGTCCAAACCAACAGGACATCACATCCTGGGGAACAAAGGACTCTTTCCAACATACTGAGTTCCCCACAGAGTTTGCATCCCCATCTCAAATAGCACACCTCAAAGGATGCTGATTGCGAACTCACACCTTCACATCTGTCTTTTTCTCCCCCTCTCTTCATCTACTTCCCCTTAGCTCAGAGATCCCCAAAACTCATCAATGAACTGTATTTAAGATATACCACATTCTATGTGATCAAAGTATCTAAATATTCATGTCTCGCATATCATTTGAAATGTCTCAGTGCGACTTACACAATGGTCCTATCCCACAACAGTAGAGCAGATCATAACAAAGGTTTAAGGAGTTTGGAGATATTCTGCTCACTGTTGTGGGTGTGTCCTTCCTGGGCTCTTTCATGGAAATGGCCATTTGGGCCTGATCAGGTTCAGAGTCTTTTCTATGTAAATTACATCTCCATTTGGAGGAAGTATACTTTGATTTGGGTATTTAAGGAAGCAAGCAAAAGTTCTTGGAAAACGGATCTCCGCACAATCACTGTGTGTAGTTCTTATAGTTGGAGTCTGTAAGCGGATCTCCAGCAATCACAATCACAATCACTGTGTGTAGTTCTTATAGTTGGAGTCTGTAAGCGGATCTCCCGCACAATCACTGTGTGTAGTTCTTATAGTTGGAGTCTGTAGCGGATCTGTAAAGCTGCGGATCTCGGAGTCTGTAAGCGGATCCGCTCAATGCTTTAATGCGTAGTTTTGATTGTCAGGTAAACATTTCTAAATTCTCTCATTTCTGCATTATTGACTGTTTCACATGAATTGATCACTTTACTAAATTGTTTGAATTAGATATTGAATCATTGTTGTCGTTTACCTGTTTTAATAAATTGTTATGTTTGTATCTATTCTAAATACTCTGAATTATTGGCTTAGTAGACTATGATGCATCCGTGTTACCGCAATACTACGACCAGGGTTAAGTATATTGAAATAATTAAGTTGTTATGCAGTCAGTTTTGTGTATCCTCTGTTTAGTCAGAGAAGAGTTTTGTGTATCCTCTGTTTAGTCAGAGAAGAGTTTTGTGTATCCTCTGTTTAGTCAGAGAAGAGTTTTGTGTATCCTCTGTTTAGTCAGAGAAGAGTTTTGTGTATCCTCTGTTTAGTCAGAGAAGAGTTCGATTGTATGGGGGCTTTAGCCATAACCTCTGATTATCTAAATTACTTAACTTTAACTAAGTTGTTATGCAATTGCATTATATAGGTGATTGTATGGGGCTACATGGGTACCTTTTAACAATAGTAGCGGGAGCTACATTGTTAAATTGCTTTAGCCATAACCTCTGGTTATATGGTCGAGTTTGTGATCGTGGGCCCTTTACACAGCGGTCAGAGACCCTGTGCGACATTGAGAACCTTGGTGTACAAGTCCAATAATAATAGTGAGTTGAATAGAATGATAAAACATTTATCTAAATTTAAGAATCTTAACTTAACCTTTACAAGGTTTTATCTTTTGGAGTCAGATAAAATTGAGGAATAAAAGTAAAGAATAAAGCATGAGGGAAAAGACCGGTAGCTGAAACCTTTCGCCATTACCACTGGACTCCTACGTTGGGCCAGTGGGTGGTTTTGGGTGGCTTTTTCCCATCCAGCCTTACAAGTGGTGACCCGGCGTGATGCTCCAACTAGCGCGAGTTACGTCTTTTCAAGCTAACACCAGGAGTTGCATGGAGCAAGGTTTGAACTTCTATTTCTTCAGCTGTTGTGGTAAGTCAATTCTTTTTTTGCCTACTAGAAGTGTTGAGGGAAAGTTATTTGCACTCCTCATATAGACACATTTGTAGTATGGGTCCGGAATACCCACTGTTAGACCGGAGACCGTAGAAATCCGGTGGGAATGAAGAATTAGAGGAAACCACATTATCAGGGACATGATAGCAGCATTGTAAAATGAAGGACAAATTCTCTTGCTTTGTAAATTAATGATTTTCAAAATCATGTTAAATTGGAGTAACATCATCCAAATTTTGTTTGGTATTTTCGACTGAGGGTAAAAATGAAGGACTAATGTAAATAAGTAAACTGGCTTTATGATTGTTTTATGTAATCACAATGCATAACAATGGTAAAGAAAATAAGCTCATTCTGAGCAATTGAACAAGTTTGGATATCTTAAAATGACTGTACAAGTCAATGTGTCTGTGTATGAAAAGAGAACTTGGGTTAAACTGACTGATGTGACAATGGCACAAACTATAGAAAGCAAATGTGCCATTTTAACACCAGGACATAATACAGTGTCAACACTGTTTGAGATTTTAGGTCTGATCTCTTCTTTATGAGACTGTGGTAATTGTTAAAGAAACAATTTAGTCCAGTTGTCTGGAGATTGTGGAAGCTAAAGCTTGGCCCTTTCTCCATGAGTCTGTGAGAATTGTTAAAAAGGACAATTTGTGTCCAGTTGTCTAAAGATTGGGAAAGCCCTAAACAATAGAGCTCAAAGCTGAGTCCTGACATCACTATAGGAATGTAAAATTCCTGTAAGTGTGAATCAGTGGGAATATCTGTGCTTCACATCAGTCAGCCCAAGTTCCAAAATCTTTTCATACCCAAACAGATTAACAAAAACAGCTTACAAATTTACAAACATCCTTCTAAAAAACCCTTAAGAGACCAGTAATAAAATTATTTTTTAATTTATATTATTTTAATATAATATAATTTACATTGTAACCAGATTATGATGTATATTATATTATAACGTGACCAGACAGGCCTCAGATGATTAAAGAAATACAACAAATACATGACTAACTCACAAGCCAGACCCACAGAAAAGTCTTTTTGTTATGTATGATTTCATTGGTTCATGACCCAGTGCCAAAGAGGGGGTATGCTTTTGCCTTTTTGCCTTGCAGTGACACTGCAAATACCATGACACATGCGATAGTGAACCAAATCACCAATACTGTTTTAACAATTGAGTATTAAAACCTTTGACAAATAAAGAACATCAGGCAGAAATTCCAAGTCTTTAGAGATCACAGAGATTAAGGATAATCAAAATGGAGGGTGATGAAGTCACCCATAAAATATTTCTCCAGCTTGGGACTGGAGCTTTCTAGTGCTCACAACACATCAGATTGTGAAAACTTTGTTGTAAGTGCATCTTTAAGGTGTAATGCATTCTGACTGCACTGCAAGAGGCAGTCAGTCAAATCTGAATAAACATATTAATCTGATCTCTCAAAATAAACTTGGAATGGTAACAGAATAATGGTATATTACACCCTGATGGCATTAACCATGTTAAAACCGTCAGACAGACTAATTGTACCACATGGTGCAAATTCATACAAATTGCCCAAAGGTTTGTAAACTTAACTGTTTTCTGTGATGTCTGTTTCTCTCTCAGATTGAAAACAACAAAACCTTGGAGACCAGACATCAGAGAGATGTCTGATCCCACCTACATCAGGACAACCAGTTTTGCAGACACACAACCTGAAGTTAGGGAGATGGGTGAAGACATTTCAATAGGCCATTCACACCTCACAACACTACACTCTCACACATAGTTACATGGCCTACCGGTATAGCACCGGAACTTAAATTGTGCAACATTAATTTTTATAGAATAGGTTCTGCCCATCTCCCAGACATACACATACAAAACACATACATTCACCATTACCACATCCTATCTAATTTAGACCTGAACACTGTACATCCAAACACTTAACACCACACAACACAATAATGTTCTAGATTCTCAAAACACCAGCACACTTAGGATCAACATCCTGCTTTTACATAAACACAACCATCTAGTCTCTTACACATAGGCTTACCTGTCTTAATTCTACTAATGACACAATTTGTTAAATATTGTTATTTTCTTAGGAAATGTACATGACTATAGTCACAATTTGATGATTACATTTTTATTTTAATGACTAACTTGCAATTCATATTTTAAAATAAATCTAAAATGTAGACACTTCTGTTGATTAACCAAACGATTTACAGTTAGACCCATAACATCAAATGTGACTTGGCCAACAGATCATATACACATACACATACACACACATGTACACATACATACATACACATAGAAATCTGACATGAGATTTTGAATCTGCAATTGTATAGCCTCCTGAACATGTTTTAAGTAATACCATTAAAATCTTAGATCTGCCAGGTGTTCTTACATGAGAAATTCTGAATTCTTTTGAAAGATTGATATCTGTATAATTATAAACATTATGTGTTTATTGTTATTATTAGTATTATTATATGTTCTAAATATGCATATCTAAAAATGTTATTAATGCTGTTAACATGATCTTTTTGCTTCCTTCTCTTCCATGCCCTGAGACCCAGTATATTTAAGTCACTGCCTTATGTTTCATCACTATGGTAGTGAAGATTTTAGTAACCCACCTTTCCAAAACCATGACCTTGAGGGACACATGAGACCTTGTGTACCAGTCGCACTTGTTGACATGAATTTCTGACGTATTGTGTTTTGTTCTTGTTTTTGCTTTTCCACCTTCTTCATTAGTTCATTAGTGTTCAATCATCGAATTGTCATTAAGATGTGCAGGTGTCCAGAGACACAGTGCTGTGTCATTAACGACATGAACTTCCCCACTTATTGAGGCATGACCAAAGAGGACTACACCATTTGAAGGTGACAGAGAATTCTTCAAAGAGTCAGAGCTTCATCACAAAGAGGAAGACACAAGAAACAGAAAGACTTTCCATGATGAACTTGCATGTTGGCTGAAGAGAGCACACAGGCCCTGATTGATACACTGAACTGAACACTACCTGCTCCAGAGATTGGAGCGTTAGACAACATTGGCAGGAACATAACAAATGTCTTACAATGACCCCATTGGAACTAATCTAGGTTTGCCCCACAGGGTCAAAGGGGAAAACTGTAAGACTGGTGCCAAGATGTCCAAACCAACAGGACATCACATCCTGGGGAACAAAGGACTCTTTCCAACATATTGAGTTCCCCACAGAGTTTGCATCCCCATCTCAAATAGCACACCTCAAAGGATGCTGATTCTTGAACTCACACCTTCACATCTGTCTCTTTCTCCCCCCTCTCTTCATCTACTTCCCCTTAGCTCAGAGATCCCCAAAACTCATCAATGAACTGTATTTAAGATATACCACATTCTATGTGATCAAAGTATCTAAATATTCATGTCTCATATCATTTGAAATGTCTCAGTGCGACTTACACAATGGTCTTATCCCACAACAGTAGAGCAGATCATAACAAAGGTTTAAGGAGTTTGGAGATATTCTGCTCACTGTTGTGGGTGTGTCCTTCCTGGGCTCTTTCATGGAAATGGCCATTTGGGCCTGATCAGGTTCAGAGTCTTTTCTATGTAAATTACATCTCCATTTGGAGGAAGTATACTTTGATTTGGGTATTTAAGGGAAGCAAGCAAAGGTTCTTGGAGTCTGTAAACGGATCTCCCGCACAATCACTGTGTGTAGTTCTTATAGTTGGAGTCTGTAAGCGGATCTCCCTTTACAATCACTGTGTGTAGTTCTTATAGTTGGAGTCTGTAAACGGATCTCCGCACAATCACTGTGTGTAGTTCTTATAGTTGGAGTCTGTAAAGCGGATCTCCGCTTTACTAAGCTGTCGCGTAGTTCTTATAGTCGGAGTCTGTAAAGCGGATCTCAGCTCAATCGCTGTGCGTAGTTTTGATTGTCAGGTAAACATTTCTAAATTCTCTCATTTCTGCATTATTGACTGTTTCACATGAATTGATCACTTTACTAAATTGTTTGAATTAGATATTGAATCATTGTTGTCGTTTACCTGTTTTAATAAATTGTTATGTTTGTATCTATTCTAAATACTCTGAATTATTGGCTTAGTAGACTATGATGCATCCGTGTTACCCATAATACTACGACCAGGGTTAAGTATATTGAAATAATTAAGTTGTTATGCAGTCAGTTTTGTGTCCCTCTGTTTAGTCAGAGAAAGAGTTTTGTGTATCCTCTGTTTAGTCAGAGAAGAGTTTTGTGTATCCTCTGTTTAGTCAGAGAAAGAGTTTTGTGTATCCTCTGTTTAGTCAGAGAGAAGAGTTTTGTGTATCCTCTGTTTAGTCAGAGAAGAGTTCGATTGTATGGGGGCTTTAGCCATAACCTCTGATTATCTAAATTACTTAACTTTAACTAAGTTGTTATGCAATTGCATTATATAGGTGATTGTATGGGGCTACATGGGTACCTTTTAACAATAGTAAGCGGGAGCTACATTGTTAAATTGCTTTAACCATAACCTCTGGTTATATGGTCGAGT